>OY987185.1:9610712-9793212 GCA_963920625.1 Dinocampus coccinellae | reverse complement strand
AACTCTGGGTTTTTTTTTACTTGTTTTTTTTTTAATCATTTATTCCCTTGTCTTCTGCATGCGAATATTTTTTGTTTGTTTTTTTTTTTTTTTCTTTTATTTCTATTCATTCATTTCATCTTTTTCCCTCCGTTTTATGTGTATGTATATACCATTCGATAATACCGTAGGCAAGTGGTGTGTCTTATTCTCTCGTGGTTTAGAATGGGGCTGCATATACAAAAAGTATTTGAGAGCTGCTACCCAGAGAGAGCGAACTAAAGCGGCATTGAGTCGAAGCAAGAAATCAAGCATCGGGACCACCCGCCTCGGCCTTGGGACCAAGAGAGTTGCACATCCCAAGGAGGTCCCTCGCGTCTTCATGAATCAAGTTTTGCTCCTCAATCGCGGTATAAACCTCAGAAAGGTAGAGGAATCACTGAATCAGTAATTCATCTGAAATTATTCAATTTATATATATATATATAAATGTACTTTAAATTCGTCTTTTTAAATCAATACTCAAATTGGATATAGGTATACAAGGAATTAAAATTTTTCAATTTGAATTTTATCAAATTCCATCAACGACTCAATTTACTTTATATTTCTCTCTTGTTTATCATAAATAGGAAAAACAAAAATAAAACTGAAAATAAATAAAAACTTTTATCGAATTTACTGTAATATATAAATGTATAATATGAATTTTAAACTCATAATCACAGTTTGTTGTATCGTATTATTATGAGTAAACAAAACTTTGGAGCTAATGGATAATTGTTTTGAGAGAAAAAAAAAAAAATACATTTTTAATATCTCGGTGTAAGTTTTTATACACCAACCAACTTATTAATGACACCATGAAATGTAATTAATTCAAATTAACTTGAAAACTTTATGTTATAATTGAAATATATGGTGTATATATATAATCAATGAAGATAAGTAAATATATCAAACAAAACTGTCAATGTTAACATTATAACATTATTATTTATTTATTATTATATATACATATATATTTTTTTTTTTTTTTTTTTTCAAATATCAATGACAATTTGAGAATGATCGGACAATTTTATGCTCTTATGCGTGAAATTTATTGCATTATACAGTATATATTGATGTCTCTGCGATTTGTGGGGTTGGTAGAGCATCAGATCGAGATATTTGATGCCATCGTACTGTCTTCGCGGTGGGTCTTCTGGAATATAACCTTTCGACTATCTATTGTTCTTGAATAAACCATTGCATACTGGACAGAATGCCGAAGGCAAGTTGTATCTCGTTTTCATTTTTTTTTTATTTTATTTATTTATTTATTTATTTATTTTCTTTTTTTAATTTTTTTCGTTTTGTTTTGTTTTGTTTTTTTTTTTTATGTTTTTTTGTCATCGTTTGCTTTGTCTTTTTCTCTTTACTCTTTGATGTCGCGTCGTCGCATGGCTGGGTCCATTCGGGGCCTCAAGAGACCACTGCCGTTATACATAACATATGTTTATATATACATATAACCCTTATATACAATATATAAATATATGTTATGAGTAAATATTCGTGCGGGTCATACAGAGCACATTAATCCAACCAATTCCTATTATATTAAATATAATTATAATTATTATCATTGAAATACAATTTAATTATCGTGATTACTAAATCAATATTAAATATAGTTTTTTTTTTTTTCTTTTTTCCTATTTTTCCCCGCCCTTACATATGATAAATATTTGAATAATAAATCGTATAGATGATGAAAATAATTAATTATCATTAAGTGTGCGGTATATTTTTGTATGATGTATTATATTAACTGATGCGTCGTTGAGATATTTGCTCGATATATAGCAACATATATTTCATTCGGCACGACAATCTCGTACAAAAGTAAACTTCAAAGAGATCAAAGGAAATGACTGCCGGACGTCCGCTTGCGCGAGCTACTCTCATTCGTGTGCTCTCGCTTTACTTATATACACAAAAATATGTTGAATCAAGAGAATACACACACACACACACACACACACACACATGTAGAGAAAGCAAGGAGAAAGGAAGAGGAAGAGGAAGAGAAAAAATAAAACTAAATATGTTTGTATAGAGTTAAGCTGAGTAATAAAAAGAAAGTGCACGAATATAAGAATACGATTTAGTCGACGGTTAAAATGTATGTAAAATATGTATATTTATTTATATATATATTTATAATATATATGTGTGTGCGTGTGTGTGTATGTGTATGTGAAAAAATTTGGCTGTGCTGCCTTGTTGGCTGACACGTACGACATACGTCACCTACTAAATTAGTATACGGCAACGAAGCTGAACACTTGACTGTGAGTTAATTGGCGAATGTTTTTACACTAACCGCAACGATGTCTGTCAAAGAAAATTGTTACAGTGTTATATATGTGTATATGTAGATAAAAAAAGAAAAATTTTATATAAAAAATTTCATAACTTCATTTTTATTTTATAAAATTGATTCATTTGATTTTTATTATTTATACAATATAATAGGGAAAAATAAATAAATAAATAAATAGATGGATAAAATTTTTTTTTTTTTTATTTGTATGAATACAAAAATTATTCGTGTAAATTACAATATTTCTACAAATTCCTATATTTTTTTATGTAATTGAAAAAAAAAAAAAAAAAAGTATTTTGCTATTATTATTTATTTATTTATTATTATTATTTTTTTTTTTTTTTCATCGTGGACAATTTTAATTTTGGACTGAATAAAAAAATAGAGTAGAGTAAGAAAAAAGAAATTTTATACTGCGTGACATACTAGTAGTGGTAGTGGTAGTGGTAAGCACGTGCGATTACTATAATTATATTTGCATGAAGTCACAGTTCCATTCGTGTATTTATTCTTCTGAGAAATTTATCCACGACGTGCTCTTTTCATTTTATAATGTATTTACAACGTGCTAATTTATCACGCAATTTCAATAAATAAAATTTATACTGTATTATTTATACTGTGTACCTTTGTTTTTTTTTTTTTTTTTTTTTTTTTTCCCTCACGAAATAAATTTTATTCATTTTCTTAATTTTATCCTCTTTATTGTTAAATTGTAATTACACAAATGACAATAGTGTGACGTTAAACTTTAAATAAAATTTATTTGATTGAATAAAAAGGCGAGAATAGGAGTAGAAGAGTAAAATAATTTGAAATGTAAATTAATTGATATTTTATAAATAAATCTATCAAGTAATAGTTATTATTAAATTATAAATTTGTATATAGAATTTTGGGTTATCTATTTTTTCTGAAAAATTTAGTTATAAATATGAAAAACAAAAATAATAAATAGTAATTGATTAATTTGTGATATAAATATATCGAAATATATTTAAATAAGTTAGATAATTAATTATATTAATTGTAGAATTATATCGGACATCAAATAAATTATATAATGGGATAATTTAAAAATAATATACGTATAATAAAATAATAAAATAATAAAATAATAATATTAAATGGAGTACAAATAGAATTGAAAAAATAATTGTTTTGAAATATTGAAATAATTTAAATAGAAAATTAGATAAATAAATAATATATAAATATATATTCAATTAAATTTACTAGTGTATCTTTGGCAAAAACATTAAAGCCATATAAATAAAGAGAGTGTTTATTATTAAAAGAAAATTTGTGTGTTATATAATATTTAGGATGAATATATAAATGAAATAAAATACTTGAGGTGTGAAGAGTCAAAGTGGATTTATGATAATATTTTCTTTCTTTTTTTTTTTTATTTTTATTCTTTTTTTTCCATTTTCACACAACCGCCACTCAATTTAACCTATTCATTTCTCAACGCGTTCTCCATCATACATCCATACAGTGGATGTTTCTCTTTGTCACTGTGCGTAGCCACCGCGCGTTAACACAAGTGACGTATAATAAACGCCGCGCCATAGGCTTTACTCACTCTTTGATGTTTGCCATCACAAGGTAAAATGCACATGATACATTACCTCGTTCAAGGAAGAAACACACATCAACTGTATTTACGTATTTTTTTTTTTTTTTTTTTTTTTTCATTCATTCATTTTTTCTTCATCCCTGCAATTTTCTCCGGTTTTGTCACCGACTAATTCGCCCGTGACATTTAAAAATTTCATGAGACTACACCGACAAATCGCACAGTACACACGATCTTTTGATATTACCATCCATAATTAATTGCATCTCATTAAAAGTAAATCCCTAAATCCCTAAAATCCGAAAAATCAAATTTTGTATTTATATTAATTATATTTTTCTCACTTTCTCTCTTACTCTTTATCTCTATCGCTCTCTATTTCCCTATATTTGCAAATGAAACCCCAAGAGTTTTATCAACACATTAGTTTTGGTATATATAAAACAATATAGAGAAAGAGAATTCAACATAAGAGAGATATATATAGGATAGAATAGGGTGTGTATGGTTAATGTGTTATTTAATGCCGCGCAAACCCCCCAAGAGTATGGGTAGTAGTCGGGGCGTTAATTAGGCGGTGCTCATATGCTAATACGTGGGACTAAGCTCCGCTTATACGCGTAGTAGCTGCTATGAGCCTTGGTACAAGCATACTATGCTCGCTTGGTTACTCTGTTATAATACACAGAGTTTCACTAGGTAGGTAGATGCTGTGTGGTGTTATATTAAATGCCATATAGTCGCATGTGATATACCTACACGTTAAACCATTACATCGTACTATGGGCAAACTCCACTCAGCTATTTGTCTCACTAATATCATTCTACATACACACACACACACACACACACATATATATATATTTATATATATACATATATATTCTCAGTCTCGATCTTTCTCTCTTTCAAGAAGGTAAACCGAGTTAATCTTTCTATTTTACTCACCTACTCATCTTCACGTTTAGAATATGTATACAAACATATAAACATTGTGATACTACATATGAAATTAGCTAATTTTCATTGTTGAATTTAATATAAAATATCATTTATTCAAGACTTTTATTTTATATAAATAAATAATTAAATAGTTTTAATTTAATTTTCTTTATTTCATTTTATTTATTTATAATTTTTTTCTCTTTTTTTTTTTTAATACAAAATTGTTTGAGAATTTAAATAAATCACGAGATAACTTTCAATAATACAAATATTTGTATAAAATTTTCAAAAGTCACAGTCATAAAGAGAGTGCACGAGTGTGTGAGTAGAAGGGAGAGCGGGAGAGAGGAGCGAACGAAAAAAAAAAAAATAATAATAATAATAATAATAAATGAAACAAGGAGAGGAGAGGGGTGGAAGAGGGAGCGAGAGGGAGAGAACGAGGTAAAGAGAAAACGATGAGAGAAAGGGTGTGCGGGTGTAACTCTATATAGCCCCAGAGCGCGGCACGGTGTCTTTGATGTTGGAGGCAACGTCGTCGACTCACCTATCGATGGGGTCCGCGTGGCCCATCCATGTGGGACAGCTACAAGCATTTGGAATACCTTCTCTCGTTGGATGTACTCCAGGAGTCTGATCTTTTCTCTCCACAACGACACGTCTCGCGGCTATACTCCATCCATTCTTTTTCAATTCTTTTGTATATATAGTTACGTGTAGTGAGTGCCATCGCGCGCGCTCCCAGAACTCAATGCTGCTTCATGTATTACCAAAGGGACTGTGTGGCCAATGAAGCGAATAATAAAAAAATAAAACAGTAAAAAATACCGAAAAAAAAAAAAAACAAACAAACAAAAATAAAAAGAAAAAGAAAAAGAAAAAGAAAGAAATTGTATATTTACGACGGTAGAATTAAACTTAATGTTGATGTTGTCTAATAATGGAATTTTTAAATGTTGAAATTTATTTATTTATTTATTGTAATTAATAAATGTGTAAGAGAATGATGAGTCGGATTGAAATAATGAGAATCGAATAATTCGTAAATATTTGTAAAACAAAAATTGGGGATCAATTTGATTATTGCAATTTTAAATGTTGAATGTGTAGTCAGTAATTTCAATGTTGTATCCGATTTTTATAAGTATTAAATAACTATCTTATTCTCGTGTGATCTTACTCTAATACCCGTTTGTTCAATTTCGATTAATTATAAATACTGATAGTGTGACAATTGTTTGACAATGGCAATTGCCGTCAATCCACAGATACACACGTGCATTTCATAAATGTCATAAATAATATAAAACTTTTTTTTTTTTTACTTTTGTTTATATTCTACAATATTTTTCAAATAAAATTCATCACTTATTTCAACAGTACAATTTATATTGTATTCGTGAAAAATTTTATTTTCATCAATTTATTTTCTCTTATTTTAGTCAATTTACTGAAGATTCACATTTATATTATATATTCACACAATAACAATTTCTCAATACTCGTCATCATTATTTATAATTTTCCGCTTTTATATACATACATATATACATATATATATTTATATAATCCATTGGATAAATTATAAATAAAATGATTGCACGGCTATCGCTGAATGTATCTCATCTCTTAAAATAATACACCGTAAGCCATACAATTTTTTTTTTTTTTTTCAACTTTTTCAAATTGAGAAAAATTAAACGATAGTGTGAATGATGCACACGAATAGTCAAGGGAAAAAAGAAAAAAAAAAACGTAAACGCGTGAGTAAAAGAAATAGCAAGAGATAGGGAGAGAAACAATAAAAAAAATAAAGAAATGAAAAAAATTGAAGGAAAAAACAAAAGACAGGGGAAAAAAGAGCAGAAGCTCATCCGCCTCCGTAGTCAAGGTGCAAGGCGTCGAGATGCCCGCTTCGATAATACTTCTCTCGAGACAATGACCGGCTCCTGCCATCAACCACGTTACTCAGTTTCAAAACCCCGTGCATTTGCCACACTAACGATTGTATATTACATTCATACATATACATCATTTAAAACATTTCAAAATCAATTATAGATATAAATAAATTAATTGTAAATTATAATATAAAATATATTTATGTATATTCAATAATAAAATTGTTTAATATTACATTTAATTATGAATAATTTGTTGTTTTTGTTTTTATCCAACTCTTGGTTTAATCTCAAGACTAGAAATAAATGATTTATTTGATATGATAGTGTTGGTGTGAATTAATATTTGGCAGAAAGTTGACATTGATGATATGAAGATTGTGTACACATAACTTTAGTGAAACAACAAAAATATGAAAGAAAAAAAAAAAAATACATGTATATATGTATATTTGTATATGGGAAAAAGAGAAAAATAAAAAAGTAGTGGTTGGTAGCGTGTGGGCGGCCATCGTATCCGGCCTAAACCGAGAGATAATATAACGCGGGTTTGCCAGAGAGACATTTGCAGCATCATTAAAATTCGCGATAGCGGATCGAACAGGCACAGTGACATCACCCTCGTTCGCACAATCTAACTAAACGAACGGAGAAATGTTCCGTGTAAAGTTACCTCTTTTACTGTCTCCTCTTTTCCCCGTGTGTCCACATCTCACCACATCTATAATCTATATACACCTTGTTTCACCATCTTCTCACTAGAACTCGTCATCCAATCAAAATTATCCACTATAAATCCACATATACATCACTATTATTCATCAATATTAATTATTTATTATCCAACAATTAAAAAATATAAAAACAAAAAAAAACACAAAGTAGTGTTAGTCTTTTTTTATTTTATAATCCGTACAGCGGAACAATCAATTGTAAATCTTCATTTTTCTTTTTTTTTTGTTCTTTTTTCTTTTTCGCCGGCTATTATCATCGACAATGAGATTTTATTTGTGATTAATCAGAGTTAAAGTAACTACTGTGGGAGTTTGTCTTTTTTTTTTGTCGGCGGTCATACCAGCCGTGACCGTCTACTACACCACTGCCATATATTACAGTTATTAACACTTAATTGTTTCTTCTTAGTTTCTCATTCGCATCACTCAACAATATATACGTGTTGAATATATACATATATACAAGTTATAACACGTTTACATGATACATTTTTTATTCTTATTATTTTTTTTTTCAGTCCCCCTCTCCTCTTCGGCCTCCGTTTCTCTCTCTTTCACTCACTCTGACGGTTTCTCGGTGTCCATTTGGTATTCACGTGATCGTGCTGTATATAAACCAACCCTCTCTTATCCATCACTTCACTTTATACATATATATATATATATATATACGTATTTCTTTCAAAACTAATCTGTTTATATACGACGCCACGCCCGATGGGACCCAGACAAATATTTGACTTGGCGCAAAATTTTTTTTTTTTTATTTTTTTTTTTCAAGAATTTCTATTGTACAGATTGAGTTTGTGAGAAAAGAATCACCAGTTATAATTCTCTTCTCGTCGGATTATCGTTGTGGTTATATACATACAAATGAATGAATATATATCCGTTCAAACTGAAAAGTCTCTCGTTTCACTAGATTTTCAGTATTTAAACTACATTGTACGAATTTATATGTATATATATATATATAAATGAACAAATAAACACATTTTTTTTCTCCTATTAAAATCCTACAAAACTCCCACGTGAGAATAAGAACATTATTATTATATTTTTTTTGTTCACACAAATATGAAATGAAAATTTCAATATAGAAATAAATAATAGAAATAATACAGTGATCAAGTGTAAATTATGTCATACTCGTGGATAATTTAATGTATAATGAAATAATTCCAGCGATAAATACGTGCGTGGAAAATCGTGGTGAGTTGTTAGAACGGGCATCATTAATCTTTTTTACGGCCTCAAAACTCAAAGAAACCCTTATATAGACTATACATCCACAGATTAATATACATATACATATATAGTGAATGCTTGGTGACGAAGGAGGTGTCCTGTGCTAATAAATAATTTCTCGCGTAGTCCGTGTAGATCTGGTGATGATAACCAGCTGAAATACGCTGGGGAATACGTCGCGGTCCTTTGCAGAGAGACACTCTACCAAATACCTATATACTTTCTCTAACGTATATATAAATTACACGTGTGAAGATGGAATGAAATAGAATATGTCAAATACATATGTGTTTGTGTGTGTGTGTGTGTGTGTGTGTGTGTGGATATGTCCTTTTTGTAAAAGAGTGAACAGCAAAGAGTGAGTGTAATCTCGCGAGTGCAAGTTCGAGCGTAACGTGTACATGCACACACTTGCACACAACATGGACGACGACAACTCTCGCGGTGCGAGTAATAAAGGAGCCAAAGAAAAGAGCTGAAATAACTTGACTGTTGATCTATATATGTACCTGTATATTTTGTATTGTGTATTGTATATATATACATACAAACGAATGGGGATGAAGGAGAAACGATGAAGAAGAGGTGGAGGTCATTTAGAATACGCGACAACACTACGAGCTGCGCCTACTGTTGGGTGGTATAAGAGTGCAATTAAAATGCCGCGCTAGCGCCACTCAACGGTCAACCGCCGATAAATAACAGCAACTGGCAGTGTCGTGGTCCTGTGACGCGAATAAGTGTGTGCGACCGTGAATGCGCGTCTCTCCCTTTTCTTCTCTCTGTTTTCTTTTTTTCTTTTTTTTTTTCTCCTTTCTTTTACTTTTTCAATTCTCTCTCAGTCTCTCACGTATACCCGCCACTATATTCCACACGGAATTGCACACAATTCTTCTGTCCCATTCTCACTTTCTCACTTTGCCTTTTGCCTCTGGCGCTTGCAATAAAAAGGTGGAGACGCCGTGTCGGCCGTGGTGGCCATGTTTTCTCATCCCCCTACGAGAGTCACGTTTGCCCAAGCGTCGCTCTTACCTCCTTCTCGTTTCGTTCATCATTGTATATATATAGTGATATATATAACAATACTACACCTTTGCATGTTGCACATTTATATACGTATATATAGAATTATATTTTATGTATATACAATTTATGAGTATGCGTATGAAATAATTTGAATTTATAGATGAAATGTGAGATTATCGTATGTATCAAGAGACAAAAGTGTAATGTGGATTGTGGGGTGTGATGGAGATGATACTACTGCTGGTGGTGGTGGTGGTACTGCTTGAGTTATCATCCCTTGCACGACTCATATATAGATATAAAGAGACAGAAAAAGAAGAGGAAAAAAAAAAAAACAAAAAAGACTGTGAACGATAGAGAGAAAGAGATGATACGAAAAGTATGTGGAGAAGGGGGAGAGACGTGTCTAAATCGAGAGGGCGGCAAGATATTTACGAGGCAATAATTTAACCGCCACTTAGCGAGCTATTAATTCCGGAAATTGCTGAGAAAGCGAGGATATTAGAGAGTGTCTTCGTCGTCTGCGGGTAATTTTTCAATATGTGAATATTATATAAATATTGAACAATGTATTTGTTCATTATATTATATAATTTATTTTTTTCCGTTTTTTTAAATTTTTGTTTCAATTTGTATTCATTGAAAAATAAAAATAAAATATATATATATTTACATACTTTCATAGTAATTTGAATCCAATTTTGTGGTGATTACACTGAGATTTTTTTTTCTCTTTTTGGTTTACAAGTTAAAATATGAATGTACATTTGTAAAAAAAAAATTGAGCAAATACATTTTTTTTGTTTTTTTTTTACGATATGTGTATTATCTTATAAAAATATAGTAAAACAGTGGAGTATTATTTCACGACAAAGTCCTAGTAGTTGAAGACACAAGTTTGATAGTCGTTATTTATTTTGTGTGGCTTAAAGTGGGATTTAACTTGTACTTACATTTCCACAATTGTGTATTGGACAATATGAAATTGTGATAATTCACGATCGGACATTCATTATTGAAGAAATTAATAAATAACAATACAAAGAAATTTCCAAATTTTCGTATTTTCAAGTTTTTAATTAATAAAAACGTTCATATCTCTCGTGCTGTTAATGTAAAGAAAAATATATTTTACATCCAAATCACCTTAGCATCTCATCACATCACTCATCAAAATACCTTTTTATATATATAAAATCATCAATCATCCCATACAATATAATTACATTTATCATAACATGAATAAATAAACATTGAAAATTAATTGAAATAAATAATCAATCACATATTGATTAAATTAAAGAAACATCAACAGAATATTGAATAAACACACAGTAAACTCCATTCATATCTCCAAAACCAATCGCAGATAAATAAAAATTCAACATATCCAAAATAAATAAATAAATAAATACCAAATATGAAATTATAATTATTCAAATAATCAATTAAATCATTCGTCAAAACATTATCATTACACACACACACACACAATGATACAATATGTATAAATACATTTGATATACTCTATCGTTATATTTCCGGGAATTCGTATGGTGTTGTGACCGTCGGCGTGCGCCCGGAACAAAGTAATAGCATGGGTGTGGTGGTTACGCGGTATGTCACGAGCCACGTAAAGTATGGCAGGCAATATAACCCTGGTGACTTATGTGGATTATCGTTCAGAGCGATATCTCATATCGAGATAGCCGGACATTGTCGATATGCGATGAATGAGCCACGGTATGTCTGGACTTGCGCGCCAATCTTCATATATATATAGAATTGTCACGATATTATATGTTCGTTCTTTCATTCCATATATATCTCATAACAACCACGATATTTATATTTACACTTTATATATATATATATATATATGATCCCAATCTACTTCTCAATTCCCTTTCACTACCTCACACACACGGAATAAATTCGATAATTATTTATCAAAATATATTCATTTATAAATAAATAAATAAATAAATAAATAAATATATATATACTCATTTTTTTTTTCTTCTCCATAATTTAATCTTATCTAAAATACATTCTTTGCATTTATTATATTTTGTATTCAATTTTAAGCAGATAAACATGTATAAACATGTACAAACATATTTAACTTACATGGATATTTACATTTGTAACAATGTATACATGAATATATATAAATCCTGATATACATACATATATATCTATGACTACATATATACGATCATATCTCATATATTATATTTGTGAGGGACAATCACAGTAAATCCGGCGCGAATCTGATTGCACCGGTATGAAACGACAAGAGAGATGGAGTGATAAAATATAAAATTTGAGTAAGAGAGAGAGAGAGAGAGAAGAAAGCAAAACTACAGCCCACTCGTCACGGTGTTCGTTTCGAATAATAAAACACAGTTTCCCGTGAATAATCATAACGCAATATCGTGGGTCATAAAGCGCACAAAGCCCTGATGCTGAGTGATCGTGTGGCATACACACACACACACACTTATACATACATACATACATACATATAGATATATAGATATATATATATATTAGTGTTTGTTGCTCTAGACATTTCAGAGCTGTTTGGTCCACACAGTGCAGTACTACATCCCCAACGAATCAACCCCACATTTACCTCCTACACTTCTAACTCACTCACACATTTACACTGTGAGAGATTGTCTTTCTATACTATTACTACACAACTACTACACTCTGCTACTAGTGTTACTACTAATACTACAACCACCTCCCCCGTTATATGGTATAGAGATTGGAGAATGGAACGAGAACGGGCAAAAGGGAAGGAACATGATGTATATACTGGGTCCCGTTCACGACGATGCTGCACAAAACAGTGTTCCGACAAACACATCATCTATACATACATACATACATATATATATATATATATATATATGTGTGTGTGTGTGTGTGTGTGTGTGTAGAAAGGGGGAGGATATAGAGTACTGTTGGGGGGAAAAAAGGGGGCACACACGCGCGTGCCTCTCATTAAGCCCATTCTCTATTGCCACGCGTTGTTTGACGATCGTTCGCCACACTCATACACACACGCATATACACATTTGTACACAGATTTCGTGTCACGCATTGTGCTGAGCGACGACGATGATGATGATGATGATGATGATGGTGATGGTGATGTTGCCACCAATGATGATTCTAGTGTGTTATATGTGTGTTGTTACGTACGCGTATCAAATAAAACTTCGTGTACGGTATTTATTCATCACACTCCACGCCCAATTTGATTTTTCCACGTTCTCTTGCTCATTCATTTGTATATATATATATATATATACACGGTGGATTTAGAAAAATATTAATTTGTTTGTTTAATATTGTTTACGTGAAAAAAGAATTTTACTTTGATATTATTATTATTTCTTTTTTTTTTTTGGTTTAATTTAAATGATAAATTGGAGATTGAAGAAAAGGAGACAATTGAAATCGCGAATTTGGTAGTGGATGTTTTGTGTATTGATGTGAAACAGAGTCACACACTCGACGAATCGTTAAGATGTGTCACATAAATATATACATACATATGTATATATATATATACACATGAAGATGGTATCTGAGATATATAGCAGTAGGAGGATATTCTATGACTGCATGTGACATCAGATGATATATCAACAATATAAACCAGCACCGCGCCACACACAATATACACATATAAACTGTATATGCATTTTTATATATTATTTTTCACTGTCACATATACAAATATATAAATATATATTTTTATATATATATATATATATATATATATATATGTGTGTGTGTGTAAAAGTCTAACAAGAAATAATTTTGTGGTTACGTCTGAGAAAAAAAAAAATAAAATAAAATAAAAATTTTAAATATGAGAATGAAATTTTATTAAGAGTTCTCATGTGACTTTTCATGCAATATCACAAATATATATGAACTGCCGATACACACACTCTTACAATTTTTTCATACTCTATATATTTATATGTGTGTATGCGTGTGTATATGTGTGTAATATACATATATAGATTTAGTTGGTGGATTTAGTTTCTCTACTGTGCGTTTTCTCATTCCATTTTGAAGAAATAAGGCAAAGAAATATCGGGAGAGTGAGAAAAAGCAAGGGAGTATGGGCTTTCCATTTTAGGAGGGACGAAATGAAAGCCTCAATATCGGTGATTGCTGTGGCGAAGACGTTTTTTTTTTTTTTTTTTTTTTTTTTTTCTCTTATTCAATCTCTCACTCACTCTTTTGGTCCCGTTGAATTTCCAAACGGTAAAAGAGAGCTGAGATGTTGACTCTGTGCTATCCGGAGCCTCCAACTTTTATGGAGATGCATCCTAATATATCCGCCCGCGCTTGCTCGCGCTTGTGTTTGACGAGCGTACTTGGACGAAGTATATTATCTACTGAGAACTCACTCACTCACTCTCTCACTTGCTCTCATATATACATTCGTATACTCTTTAGTTTATTCTATAGTTTGCTTTCTCTGTCATAGCGTACGCTATCATTTCCTTTTTCTCCCCTCTCTTCTCATGACTCTATCACTGAAACCCTTACACTCCACGTCGCTTTTCTCAAGAATCACTCGAATGCGATTTTCCGGCGAGAATAGCGCCAAGAGGAGAATGAATTATGCGCCGTCGAGACGACTCTTATATGTACGTACATATTACATATATATATATATATATAAGTAGACTGTGTATGTATAAAACTTGAGTTGGAACTTTCAAACACACACACGCATACACACACAACACGAACAAATATCTGAGTAAATATAACATAAACGCAACATTTTCTCATTTTTTTATTTTTATTTTTTATTTTTTTCTTCGTTTAACGAACAAAACAAAATAAAATGAAAGAAAAAAAAAATCGAGATTTTATCTCTGTAACCTTTTTTTTGTTTTTTCTTGTTTAGTTGAGAATGCGTATAGATAATATTATATTATATCTGATGTGCATAAGACAAAATAGTAAATTTAACGAGGCATTATTTCGATCAATTTACCAAATGGTAAGCTGCATTTCTCTTATACCATGTCCCTTGAATGAAAACAATGCGATGTTGGAGTAGAGATAATACTTCCGGTCGTAAGTTATAGAAACCTTAGCCCCCGCGCGCGCGCGCGCGTGCATATACACACCAGTGGCAAGTTCAGGGAGCGGTTATATAGCGGACTTTGTGTACCTATATAATGTCAGACAGTGTAGAGAATGAGAGGAGAGTGAGTTGGAGTCCCTGGGGCGAAAGATTTTCCGATACGCCCTACGAGCTTGCACGACGCGACAGACGTCGCGCACGACTTCTGATCTTTACCTGTTACTTTTTTTTATTTTTTTTTTTTCCTTTCTACATTCTCTTTTTATTTTATTTTATTCTATATTTTTTTTTTTCTCCCTTCTATCTCACTTTCACTCTCTTTGATTTTCATCGTGTTCTTCCTGTTTCATACATGACACATATTTTCTACTTCCCCTAGTTTTTTTTTTCTTTCTTTCTTTTTTTTTTCTTTTTTTTTTTTGTCAAATAATTTATATACACTAATATTGTCGTCTAAATTATTATTTTATATTTTTGAATGTCTTATTCAACATTATTATTATTTTTTTTTTTTATTCATTTTTGTTTCATTTATTATTTTGTCCCTTGTGTCATTTTGCTTTTCTTATACTTCTCGTTTTATATATAAATATATGTATATTAGATAGGTATATATATATATATAGAATGATAATGGTAGTGGTTGCACACAGGGGATTTATGCAGACTCGCGCCAATGGCGCCAGTCTCAACTCGACTGATGCTGCAATAACTCGCATTGTATACATTTTACGTACGTTAGTACGAAGCTAACCCGGCGGGCGCGTGGGTCATCCAAAGAAAAAAATAATAAAAAATGAGAGAAAAAAATAGATACACATACGTACAGGGGTAAATATCCATGAGTGCCTCCTGTCCACTCTTTTTCTTTATATCATTCATGTATATATATATAACTTCTTTCGTTTTACATAATAGTGTTTATACCCGCGTACCGCAAATAGTTTTCAGCCGTACAACTTAGTGATTTTTTTGTTTTTTTTGTTTTTTTTCATCTTTCAACTATTGCTGCCATTGTCACAAATTTTTTTATTGCATATTTCCTATATACTTGTGTATATACTTATTGCAAACAAGTGGCTGCAATGTACGTGTTCGTACATATTTTTTATGCAGACTTTTTTTTTTTTTGTTAACACTAGAAAAAAAATTAATTAATTTAAAAAAAAAAAAAAAATTTTTTTTATATATTTTATAATAAATAAATGGATTATTTTCACGTTGAGATAATTTTATTTATATGATAAATATTTATTATTATAAATTAAAATATTTATATTTGTTGAATTTAATTTTTTATTAATTGAAAATTGATTATATCTATATATTATCGCGTTGTATTGTTAACATGGATTTATTTGGCATCAATGATTATTTTATTGAAGCATTAATTTGTTTATAAAAAATAAAAAAGTAAAAAGAGAAAATTAAAAAAAAAAATAATAAATAATAAACTTCTAGTTGGTTATATTACGTGTATTTACGTTATACATAAAAGAAGAAAAAGAAAAAGAAAAAGAAAAAATGAAATAATATGAAATTTATACAAAAATACATGAAAGAAAACGTCAAAACCATTGCGCTACATTAAAGATTTAGGTAAGGTATAATATAAAGTGTTTTTATCCTCAGAGTTATGAGTTATGAGTTGATGTATTTCGCCCCCAAGTTTGATCCTCGGATATGATATTGTGGGCGCGCATTGTTGCCGCATTTTAATGGCGCGGTGAAAGAAGTGTAGCGAGATGAGCAAAAGTCGAGTTCTTTTTATATATCTATATAAACATGTTGCACATATACTTGGAGACTGACTTCACAGGCCAAACAACGAGTCGACAAGGCCAAACAATATGGGCTTCCCATGTTGCACAATTCATTCACACATACACACACTTATCCACTCATATATATTGTATAAAACTTAAAGTGGGTGCGGATTGTTGGTAGTACCATTGTGTAACGATAATTCGAGAGTTACACTCACATATATATATATATATATATATAATATATATATGTGTAAACATATATTTATATGTGGGATCGTTTTCTTTCTCCTTTCTCGCATCATCCATTTTTCGTTTGTACATACATGATCGTGCAGGCCATTTCCCATCGCTCTCCTTTTCTTCTCTTACATATATATAAGTTGAAATTCTAGTCGGTGTTATATGATTATTATATATGTATATATATATTGTTACGGGGTGGTCCGTGCGCGCAGCACGGTAGCTGTGCCCAAGCTAATCTACCTATATGAGAATGTTTTTATCTCGACGCATCATCTCAGTCACGGGGTCCCTCTTTTCATGCACATCAACATTTTTTTTTTTTTCTTTTCTTTTTCTACGTCTTTCTCATTCATCGTAAAGACATATATATATATGTATATATGAGTGTGTGTGTTATAAATATTATATGATGATAAAAAATGTTGATAGATTTTTATTATTAATTGGAATTTATTATAATTTTATAGAGAAAAGATAGAGTGAATAAATTTGATTATTTGGATTTTAATTAGTTTGAATATTATTTATATCAATTTTGATTATTTCATTATATCAATCATAATATTGATTAATGGGATAAAAACAAGATTTTGAAGGAGGGGAATTAATTTGTTGTTTTTTTTTTTTTTTTTGGTTGTACATGGAGAGAATTATCTACTAAATATTATTGTGAAATGTAGGGGAAAAATTAGGTTGCAATCTAGTATGTTTGGAATATTATTCCATTTTTATAATTATTACTGCTTGTCAGATGAAAATATTACCCATTGGTTTGGTAAAAATTATTCAAATAATTATTGCAAGGACTGCATGGGAAAAATTAGCCGTGTCGAGTGATTGGTTGATTCGGCACGCAAATGTCATACATGGCCCAATACAGTCTAGTCAATTTGTACCGAGTCCAAAACTATCCGATAATTATCGAACATCAACAACCGATTTCCATGTAATTTGTGATAAAATTTACTCAAACTCAGTTCCGACAATTCATTCAAGTCATCGGTAATTTTTGTCATCGCAAAGTGGAGGCTTAAAAAAATTGTGCACTGCATGAAAAAAATTTACAGATATAAGAGTAAAATTAAAACGTATTGAGAATAAAATATAATACAGTTTAGACATTTTTTGTTTTTTAAACTTTCCAAAAATCCTACGCAATGTGGTAACATTTATTCCAAACAGAAAATGAATAAAATATTTCGTAACTGTAGGATGTTCCGATCCCATCCTGAATCACAGAGTAATTTTTGTGATAAAATTCTCTCCGTGTGTGAGAAAAGGTAAGAGTTGAATGTTTAATTGCACATTTGAGAAGAGAATAATTAAAACTCGAATTTAAAATGTCGTTGATATATTTATTTATTTACACATGATAAATTACTATTGATATCGATGTAAATGTAAATATATGTATATATATATATATATAATAAGTCAGTTCATTATTAACAGACCGAAGAACAGAGTTGTGGGTAAATACACATATTGTTTGACACGCGTCACTTTGAATAATAAATCAATTTCGTGAGACAAAGACGATACCCATGATTATGTATGGACATCGTCGTATAGTGTTTACATAGGAACCGAGAGATGACTATACAGTGTACAATGTGCTTGCGTCTGTGTGTATATCGGGTCGGAGGTCTGTCGTGGGGTCTTTGATGTCAATCGACTTGGGCTCCCTTGCGCGTTGCCTCTCATTCTATTAGTTTACTACTGAGTATGAACAATCATCTTCAATGACTATACTATAATATCACACGTACACACACATATATAATCACAAACAATCACTCAGATCTGGAATTATTTTTATTTTGGTAATTTTATTGGGGAGGAGAATAGAAGTACGAGATAAAATAGTTGAGTGAAACGTCACGATAATTTCACTCTATCTTAGTATATTTTTATGTCTGCCGGTGAGTTTGACAAGTATAAAGTTTAATGCTCAAAGACATTGTCGTTCAATAGATAAATAATTTGTTTATAATATTATTTTGTGTTATATACATTTTTCATCGTGTAAATGAAATTAATTGTAATTAATAATAATTTTACATAAATAATATGACAATATAATGAATGTGTATTATTATGATGAATTGATACAATTAGACGATTTGCGATATGAGACACATGTCCAGTGTTTTGTTTGTCAGATTTGGACTCACATTGATTGCTCTGATAAAACAAAAACAAAAAATAAAATAGAATAAAATAAAACAAGATTCATTCATGTACCATTCCCTGTGTACATAGAGTACAGTAAATTTTTTTTTTTTTTTTTTTTTTCTCGTTATTTATTATTATTCCATATGATACTCTGATTTATTAAGTGACTTTTAATATATTTCCACCTGTTTGTTGTTAAAATTAAAACGATATCAAATATTGTCATCCTAATTTTTCAATTTACAAATTCCAACTCTTTTTTCTTTCTTTCTCTCTCTCTCTCTCTGTCTATCTGTTTACAAAAACCATAAAAATTCATGATCTGACAATATTTGCATTATTTATATTTGCACGTCTCGCAATCTATCAAAAATTTCCTATTTAAAAGAATTAATTAAATATCTTTTGTTCATCTCAACCTCTACATTGAAATACTCATTTTTATTTTTACAAACAAAACAAAAAAATATATCAACTCATTGTATCTCGTTCATTATATGATAAATACGAGTATGATAAATCACTTTGTACTATTGACACTACGTAAAATTTAATTGAATCCAGTGATATAGATATTTGTTAGGCTCCTGTCATTTTCTCACGTATATTCAATTCAACCCTCGTTCTCGAATTTTGACAAACGCCATTAACATGCATGAGGCTTGGGCGTAATTGTTTTACTCTCAAATCCCATCTCTTTCTATCTACCTATCGATCTCATTTACTTTCTCACAATATATAATCCAACATCTCTATTGGCTTAAATCACTGAATGTAGACGCGGTGATTGTCATGTACATATACAACAATCAACGAAAATTCTCATCCTTATGCGTGAATACAATGCAAATTTAATGTTTTTAAATATCAATGAATAATCCACAATAATTTTTTATTTCATTTAAATAAATAAATTAACAAATTAATAAATCAACAATAATAAATATAAATATATTAGTTGGTTTCTTTTTGTTTTTTCCTTTTTTTTTTTTACTTTTTTCTACTTTTTTCTACTTTTTCTTTCTTTCTTTTTTTTTTTTTTTCATGTTGACTGTTCCAATTTTACTGAAAGAATATAATGGGAGTACAGTGGATACACGTGAAAAATCGTATGGGTGAGAATATGAGAGGGATATCATAGGCTTATTGAAAAGCATTGATGCTACGATGGTATATAATCTAGCACGGGATACAGATGTCGTACAAAACAGCGTGGTAGCATCGAGCGTGTTCATATAATAAAAGAAATGGCCAGTGAGTGTAGTACGAGAACGCTAAGTAGCAATCCCACAGGATCCCAATAACAATACCGCCCCTTTCGTATATTTTGACTTTTTGACAGATGGGCCCCAGACCCCATATAAGCCCTATCGTGATGCGTGCGTGTGTCCTTTGGCTTTCATAGTCGTCTTTTACTCATACGGGTGATTGTACCTCATACATAATATATAAATATATATATGTATAATGCACTCTGTGTGTGTGTGTATGCACAATTGAATTTAGTGTAGATGATTTTAACACGAAACGGAAGCGTTTTTCATTTTAAAATCCAGGTATAGATATAGATATACCGTTTGACAACGATGAGAGAGTGCAATCCAACAGCAACATCTATCTCGTGCATCGTTTTTGCTTTTAACTTTCTTCATTTTCTTTCTTCTCTTCTCATTCTCTCATTGTATATAACATTTCACAGTATATAAGTGTATATATGTATTTTTGAATGTCATTCGAAAAATAAAAAGAAGAAGAAGAAGAAGAAGAAAAAGAAGAAGAAAAAGATGAGATATATGGTAAAATAATTGGCAGGGCTTCCTGCTCGAGTCACTCTTTTGACATGGGATAACTAGAGTCTAGTGACTGTGTGAGAGAGAGAGAGAGAGAGAGAGAGAGGAAAATGACTTTATACTTATATATGTATACATAATAGTGTGTCACAGTGGGACACCGTGTGCATTCACTTTTATTGTTGTGAGTTAAAAGTTTACAATAAAAATTTTAGTAAAAATGAAAAGAGCCACTAAGTGTTTCCTAAATGTTGTACGACAGAATTACACTTATATAATATATAATGTTTGAATATATTTTTGAATAGTAAATATATGATGAGTGGGGAATTTTGAGTTGAATTGAAATTTAACAGTAATATATCACTTGAATATTTTTAAGTATAATTAATTGTTTGAGAAGGAAAAAAGAAAAAAAAAATATATTAATTCAAGAATTAATAATATTTGACTGTTAATAATATATTCTTATCTATGTTTACATATTTATTGATATTAAAATAATAATAATAATAGAAATAATAGAAATAAAATAAAATAAAATCGAGATTTAAATCAGTAAATTTCTTTAAATTTTTTTTTTTTTTGTTTTTTTCTGTTTTGTTATGTGAAACAATTTAAATTTTTTATTTTACAATTACTCAATTTTATCATCAACAATTTGTCCATATATTTCAAACATTAACCACGAATTTAATTATAAATCCAGCAATGAAATAAATTAATATTCTATTCATTATATATAAAAGATAATTTTTATATTTTTCCTTGTCATTTTTATTTACCAAATGGCATGAAAAAAAATAATAATAATAATAAAATTTAAACGATTGAATATATTGTTCGCACCTTCGTTATTTAAACACATTCATGCCTAACATTATTATGAAAATTTATTGAATTAAATTTCAATTCACATTGAAATACAATTCACAAGAAAAAAAAAAAAAAAATCATTTATACATTTATATTTATATTTATATACATTCATTTTCTATTGACAAAATAATAACCAGACACAATCATCATCATCATCATCATATATATATACACATAAACACCACAATGCAACCGTTATACAAAAAAAAAAAAAAAAAAAAAAATACAAATGTTTTTTGTGGTATATAAATATATATCGCTATGAGTGTATATGTGACACTACAGAACAAGACGATGGCTTTGAATCACAGAACGATAACGATGACTCTTTTTTCTTCTTTTTTTTTTTCCTACTCCCTCCATTTTTCTCTCTCTCTCTCTTTCTCTTTCTCTCTTCCTCGTTTTCTCAGCTTGTTGTACTAAAGCTCGCCAACAAGAATGAGAATCTTCGTCTTCACATACGCACAAAGATGTTTGTATTCATCAAAATCCTATATATCGAATACAAATGTAGATGTTTATTGTATTATATATATATATATATATACATATATGTGTATGTGTGTGTCTATATGTGTGTGTTTTCAAGTCTCAAAATACCTGACCACCCCGAGTGTCGTGATTTATATAGGATTCAACGTGAGCGCGAGTGAGAGAAACAACGAGAAAAAGATTGCGAGAGAGAAAAAAAAAAAAAAAAAAAAAAAAACGAGCCAATTTCTATGAGCATAGAAATATTTGTGTTTCGTTCAACGAATATTATATGTTGCAAGTTTTTATATATCCAGACGTGGTCAAACATTTTCATTATAGATGAAATGAATGGATAGGCCACACACCGCACGCCACGTTAGCCAACATAATGGACCTAACCAATGGGAAAAGTGAAATGTCACATGAATGAAATGGCATTCCGCATATGACAATTGACGTTATATACAAACCAATGGCGCACAGCGTAGGAACAGTAAAATCTCTCTGTAACGATTATAAATAAATAAATAATAATAATAATAAATAAATAAATAAATATATGATAAAAATAATAATAATTATAATAGTAGTAGTAGTAGTAGTAGTAATAGAGAGGAAGGAAAAAGAAGAAAAAAAAAAAAAAAGACGATGAGATGCGTGACTATAGAGCAACGGCCCTTGACCTTTATTTTCATTCTCAAGACCACCTGCCTTCACACTTTATTGCAATACATCTTTATTATCATTTGACAATATTTACACTGGTTATATATATATATAAATGTGAATATTTCCAATTTATAAATCAATTGAAATTTCAATTTTAAATGGAATAAAAGATAAAATAATAAAACAAACAAACAAACAAAAAATCAAGAATAAGATAAAAATAATAAACAAATGGCAATTGTGTATTAATCAATAGTGTGACTGATTGATTTATATATATATATATATTTTTTTTTTCAGATATATTGGGAGAATTCTCAACAATTTTTATTGGTTAAATATATATATATATATATATTTTTTTTTTCCGTTTGTTTGTGTTTATTTATGTATAAGCAAAACGATGAGAACGTGAACGTATCATTCGTGACGTGCGAGAGAGTTTATCGGAGATTGAGCGTGAGAGAAATAGAAAAAGATCCGGAAACTGTACAGAGTGTCAATATATATACATACACACACACACATACACACATACATATTTATATATAAAATCTGACAAGAATGAGAGAGGATGCAAGTGTAGATTAGAGAGTGATAGATATATATAAGTTTGAATGTGGATGGACAGTTTTGACTCGTGCATGAGTGCGCAGATGCGGGTGCAACAGCTTGCGTAACGCGCTCTCTATAGCAAAGAGTGAGAGAGATGCCCAGAGGGGGGTAGAATGAGGAACGAGAGAGGGTGAAGGGAGGGGAGGGGGGAGGGGGAGAGACTTTTCACAGCCATATTGCCTCCTGTCAATCACAACGGTCACTCGTCCCCCGCTTTATTCATATATATCCATACCTATTTCTACATTATATCCTCCTATCCTCTCCACTCGTCTCATCATTCAATTCTCTACGCCTCTTTTATCCACCTCTTGTCTGTACTGTAATATATAACCTCTCTCATCATCTCACTCAGTTTTACCCTTGCGCTTTTTTTTTTTAAACGATATTCAAAAAAAAGAAAAAAAAAAAAAAAAAGAATTGAATTCACCCTTCTATCATGGATATCTCGTTAGACTTGTACTCATCAAGATTTGTACAAACAAACAATCATCAAATATTACCATCGAAAATATTATAATAAATATTTATTTATTTCATCTTTTTCCTCCTCCACTTCTTTTATTTTTCTTTTATTAAATTCATCAGTATAAATAATTGATAATAAAAACAATCTATTGTATTGTTATAATCTTTGGTTAATATTACGTGTACGATAAATTACGAAAAACTTTTCATTCTCACTGTACATAGGTATATATCAGTAAAACATAATATATTTCAATATACGTCTATATATATATATATAGTGGAATTGGCAACGATATAATGCGACGGTACACTATTAGCCGAGAGTGTGTTATATACAGATATAGATAGAAGAATAAATTCAAGTAGTAGAGAGCGGTGAACCGCGTTTGAGAATCGGGGATTTATTTGGAAACTATTCGCGGCGGGCGGTGATTCTAGAAAAGGGGTATGGAGTTTAAATACGAGGGATGGTCCTATCGCACTCCTCATCCTCCTCATTCTCTCTCTCTCTCTCTCTCTCCCTCTCTCATTCAACTAACTATCACCGTCTCTACCTATATTTATATCGACAATTGCGTTTCCCACCTCTATCTATTCCACTTTTCTCATTCTCCCGTTCTCTCTTCCATCTCTGCGTTTTTCCAACCCTCTCCACCTCTTACTCACTTCTCTCTATCTATCTATTCACTCGTCCCTTTTACCCTCTCTCTCACACACACACACACACACACTCTTTACTTTCTCAACAGCTCGAAAATGCTCGAACGTACAATATATTATCGGTGAAACGTTGCTTTGCTTCTGGATTCGTGTACGTGTAAGCGCGAGGATGAAAACGGACACTCTTCTATTGCTTGTGTATATATATATATAAATGTATTTATGTGTATATGTGTGTATATGTGTGTATGCGTATCTGATGTGTATATATATTGTGAAACGACAGCGGTGCCGTATTTATCCTCGGCGCATGCTTCCTTCTCTATGGGCGCCCGAGGGAACCAGCCGTAAAGCTGCCAGCGCAAAGTATTGCATAAATAAGTGCGGTGGCAAAATATTCATGGCCATGCAACCTCTATACCTTATTCACTTGCTCTCAAGTATATTTATTTTGCCTTCTCTGTTGTACACAACTCTCTTCAACCAGTAACGTCGCGACATATAGTTGTATATATGTATATATATATATTTAATATAAGCGCCAGTACGAGATAGAGGTGACTTGTAGGTTGGTAGGGAGGTATAGGAGAATACGGTGGATAAAGGACCGGGGGGGATGAGAGCAAGATCAAACCTGTAAAATGTGTGTATGAGAAAGAGTGAGACGGATAAATGGATAAATAGATAGATAGATAGATAGAAAAGATGAGATGTGAGATAGTTGGGTAAAAATACATGATGATTGTGTCTCGCTTACTCTTTCATCGTTTGTCCATCTTATTCTATAAACCATCCCCCGCAAAATCCAAAAATATACGCACATCTATTCATGAGCATCACGCTCCCTATCACTTTTTCTCCTATATATTCGATAAATTTAATCGTCGCACGGACGACGTCAAAATCTCGCGTGTTTCCTCCACCCTCGTTTTTTTCTCCATTTTTTTTTTTTTTTTTTTTTTTCCGTTTCCCCCTCGACCGAATTTTTTTTTTTTTTTTTTTTTGCTTTTTGTATCTAAGATTTACGCAATATCTTCGATAACAATCATTCAATATAATATTTTATATGTATGTTATGATCATTTTTTTGTTGTTGTGACATTTTTTTGCAGTTTAAATTTTTTAGAAATGACATAACCATAAGACAATGATAATGAGACTCACGTATATATACATATACATATATATACAAAAGATGAAATGGAAAAAAAAAGAAAAAAAAAAGGTGATGAAAAAAGAAAAGAAAAAAAAAAACAAAAAAGTGGTAGAGGTGATTAATCTTGCGGTCTTCCACGTCTTAGTGAGACGCACGGAGGCGCGTTATTGATGGAGACTTCTTTGAAATCTCCTCGTCTTCAGACTTTGCACCGCGTCTCGTGTTTTCTTCTCTCGTCGCTCTGCTCGTGCGCTCTTTTGCCACCCTTTTCGTCGATTCTATTCTCGATTCTAGGTACGCTCATCTCTTTGTCAGGGATTCCATCCACGCATATATACACAAACACACACACACACACACATATACATATACATATACATATACGTACACATATGAACAGAGACATTCATAATTCCTTTTGTCACTCACTCTCATTTCTCACGTTACGTGTAAATACTTATTTTATGTACACACACATGTATATAAACGATTTATTAAATAATATTATTATTATTGTATTAATGAGAAATAATAAATAGAATGGAATGTATCGAAGATGATATTTTTATTCATTGTGGACAAGAGAAAGTTTTGGTATTGTGAAATAGATAGATAATGAGGATAAATATTCACAAAAGTATTTGAGTATTAGTGTAAAGTGAGGAAAATAATTTTGCATACTTTCATAAGAATCTAAATTCAATTTTGTGGTGATTACACTGAGATTTTTTTTTCTCTTTTTGGTTTACAAGTTAAAATATGAATTTACAGTTGTAAAAAAAAAAATTGAGCAAATACATTTTTTTTGTTTTTTTTTTTACGATATGTGTATTATCTTATAAAAATATAGTAAAACAGTGGAGTATTATTTCACGACAAAGTCCTAGTAGTTGAAGACACAAGTTTGATAGTCGTTATTTATTTTGTGTGGCTTAAAGTGGGATTTAACTTGTACTTACATTTCCACAATTGTGTATTGGACAATATGAAATTGTGATAATTCACGATCGAACATTCATTATTGAAGAAATTAATTAATAACAATACAAAGAAATTTCCAAATTTTCGTATTTTCCAAGTTTTTAATTAATAAAAACGTTCATATCTCTCGTGCTGTTAATGTAAAGAAAAATTTATTTTTCATCCAAATCACCTTAGCATCTCATCACATCACTCATCAAAATACCTTTTATATATATACATATAAAATCATCAATCATTCCATACAATATAATTACATTCCTAATAACATGAGTAAGTAAACGTTGAAAACTAATCAAACTAAATAATCATTCACTCATTAATTGAATCAGACAAATATCAATCGATTTATAATACCAAACGAAAAAAAAATGACTTGGTCATTCACATGCATCGTACTTCTATACATATATATATATATATATGTGTGAGGTTCTTGAACTTGTCAAGAACATCTTGTCGTTTCTCTTCATCTGCAGCCGGTATATAAACCAAAAGAAAAAGTGGACAGCCGTGAATGAACGAACCTACAGAAGGGGTAATATTATGTTGGGTATGGGGGCGTAGTAAAAGTTACGCGCTTTTTTGTTACTGTGATGCCATTAATATCCGTTGTTGCGACGCCTCCTTGCTATTTGTCAACATCTGATATTTAATTTTGCGACCCCTTTTGCGACACCATGAGCAGCATCATCACTGCGCCGCCCTCATCACACTTTTCATTTTTACACACCGTGTGGCAAAACTTTTCGTTTTATTAATCGATGTCTTCTCATAAAAATGTATGTATGCAAAGTAAAAACAAAAAAAACAAAAAAAAGTAAATAAATAAATAAATAAATAAATGAAACAATAAAATCAAAAATATATGTATCAACTGATTTTTTTATTTCTTATAATTATAATTTTATCCATTTTAATTTCAAGCGAAGAAAAAAAAAAAAAAAAAAAAAAAGATTAATAAAACACACAGAGAATATTGAATATTATTGCAAAAATTATATCTATACGTGTTAAGAGCTATAAGGGAAGATAATAGACGGTGGCTGGCCACTGGAGAGTCGTTAATCATCGAGAGAGTGAGGTTTGGTAGTGTATAGTGTGTATAGGTGTTATGTATACCAAATGTGGCGTGTGCGTTTGCGAACCGCAGGGATGTGATACTGCGTCGTGGCATATACATTATATATATATATATATATCTACATCTACACATATAAGCACATATGTATATATACATTTGAAACATGCAAGATGGAGGGGAATGAAGAGCGGAAGTGACCGCACAGTTGCCGAGGAAACGCCAAATTCGTCCATATAATAAAATTGTGTGTATGAACCAATTTTTTTTTTTTTTTATAAAAATATTACATTTGAAAAAATTCCCCACAATTCATTTCACAATGAATACAATAAATTTATTAAAGGATAATTAAATACAATTATATTTCATTGTATTTAAACTTTGTAATTTTGAATAAATAAATAAAATAATTCATTGATAATACTCAAATGCTTTTATTTCATTATTATTCTATTTTTTTATTTATTTATTATCATTATTATTTTTTTTTTCTTATATATATGTATATATATATATATTTATATACATAAAATACACAAATGATTTACATAACAGGACAATAAATATACAGTGCGGTTGTTCTTGCACCCTCGAATAAGTTTTCCAACAGCAGACACAGTAAAAAGTCTATATCTACATTTACTATCTATATATATATATATTAATTTGAGTGTATTTATATCGAATGTCGTGTGTTATTTATAATAATAAAAACAGGTTAGTGTAAACAGTATATCACTGTATACTATTGATAAATGTCATCTGTTTGAATGAAAAAAGAATTGTGAGAGTGAAGATGACCGATCATTTATCTCGATAACTGATGCTTTGGCCCACCATGGAAAAGAAAAAAGAAAAAAATCGAACAAAACAAAAAAGAAAAGAAACATTAATACTAATTGAGCTTTACATGAGCACATAACTTGTGTGTGAGTTGTGTGACACGAGGTTATATCGTCAATGTGTATATAAATCACACTCATTTTTCTCATCGTCAAACATTTTCTTTTCATCATCACTTCTTTTTTACTTCTTATTCCATTCTTATATTTCATTTTATTTCATTTTATTTCATTTAATTCACACACACACACACACACACAAACACATATACATATACAAATAAATAAAGATTAATTGTAATTGTATAAATATAAATGTGTTTGCAAAATGTAATAGTGTCCATGACACTCCACAAAACCTAATTCATACGAGGTAGTGCCATCAGTAGAAAAAAAATAATATATATATATATATATAATAATGAGAAGAAGAAACACATTTGACTGGTATAAACATATATAGTGATATGTGATATAAGTCAGTGGCACCCCGTGGTGTACCATCCGGTAACTTGACACTGTATCGTTTGTACGATGGAATATTGTTCAACGGCTGGCCAAAGCCAAAACGTTTCACAAAAACACAAGTATGAATGACCTATACATATATAACAATAGCAATGTTTTTATATACACAGTGAATACACAGTGTAAAAGACAGAGAAGAATAAAATAAAAAAAATAAAAAAAGTGTGGCGTATGCATTCAATATTGTCCCGTTCCTTCTCACTCTCTCACTTTTTTTTTTTTTTTTTTTTTTTTTTTTCTTTTGTATTGTATACATATGCCCATATAATGGTAATAATAAATAGCATTTTAGGATTAATAAAGTCATAAATAAGATTCAATGTTGGTGATTTAGCCGGAAGTGTCATAATTCTATTAATATATATAAATAAAAAATAATAATAATAATAAATAAATAAAATCAAATTACAATTTTTTTTTTTCTTTCTTTTTTTTCTTTTTTTGCTGCAGTTTTTCTTTCTGCTGTCATATATAATTCTTAGATTTATTTATTTATTTATTATGATTATTACTATTATTACTATTATTACTATTATTTATTTATTTATTTATTTATTTTTTTAAATCTGATACACGAGAGAAAACAAATCATCTACGTGATGTGCGTGTGTGAACTCTGTAATTGTACTAGAAATGTTTCTCTTATTTTTTTTTTTTTTTCTTTATATTTGTAAAGAAATATCCTCGACTTTATCACTCAACACAAAAAGAAAATAAAAAAAAATATATATATATATTTAATGACATTTGTATTTACACACACACATTTGTATGAATGAATATATGTATATACAAGTGTGTGTGTGTGTGTGCGTATGTGTGTGGTAGAATATGATCATATATCCGTTGATTGACTGGTTATATTGAGGTGTCACATGCAAAACACCCAACAACGTGTGAACCAACCGAACCGTAGCTAATGAATAGCCTCTTCCCTTTTTATCTGTTAGCCCATGAAAAATTATTGTGTTGTGCCTTTAAGCCTCTACTGCTACTACCACGATATATATATATATATATATATATATATATATATATATATATATATATATATATAAGAACTATAAAGAGACGAGAGATGTCAGAGAGTAAACGACAGATAGAGCAAGAGAGAAGCAAAGACGGGGGAAAAAAAAAGAAAAAAAAAAAAAACAAGAGTGAAGCAAAGTTGAAGAACGCGCGACCTACCAGCGTGCAGTGTAGATGTCCCGCGGCGAAACCAGCTGCTCTCGCGTATATAGACACTATCCTCTGTCATATATACGAACAGATAGATATATCTATATATTCTATTTAGCCACATTTACTAACGAGAAATATGGGGTCCCTGTGAATAGCGATAAATTTGCTTGTTTTGTGAATGATGGCGTATATATACAAACACACACACACATATATATATATATATATATAATAGACAACTGTATATATTCAGTTAAAGTATCAAAGCATTAAATATATTTATATATATATATATTTACATATGGGTGGTATATATACTAATTGCTATTGCAGGTAATGATTAAGATACGAGTTTAAATTGTATGAACAGTGCACGTCATCGTGAGAATATCATGAATATATAAAATTTATAATGAATTAAAAAAAAAAAACTATACATATATATATATATGTACGTACAGGATAAAAATCATTAATCTTTATATATATAAACCAAAGTGACCGGGTATGAAATTAAAAAGAATGATTGGAAAAAAAAAATAAATAAATAAATAAGAATAATAAGAATATTTTTACTTTATCATTATTTCCTTTTTTTTTTTTGTTTTTATTTATAGAATATTTAGATTTGATGTTTGGGATATAATTTATTGTGAAATATTTGTGATTAAATATATATGTGTTTGTGTGTCTGTTTGGAATTGAACTATGTGAATGAATAAAGTAAGTGAAAAAAAAAAAAAAAAAAAAAAGGATAAAATTTGTTGCGCGAAAGTAAATCATGCATTTGAAATGCTATGTAATCAAATAAAGAGAGGAACAATGTTTGGTTATAGAATGACGTGAGTGAGCTACCTCAGCAGTAGCGCAACGCAATCCAGAATCCGCCTGTTCCTTGTCGCGGACACACCCCCACCGTAACCGACGGAACTTTCAGTTATTCATACACACTCACACACACATACACAAATATATATATAAAGCAAGTAAATTTATTTCTTTTATTCTCATAATGAATGTTTGAATTAAATTCATATGAATACACGTGTGTAAATTGATTAAAAATCAAATTACATTACAATCCAACTGTTCAATTTGAACTTTCAAACGTTAAATAAATAATTTATCAATTTTTATAATAAATTAAAATTTTCAATTCACTAAAAAATTAAATTGAAATAATATAAATGAGTAAATACAATGAAATTTGATCTTTCATTTTTTTACTTAATAATAAAATTAATTTATATAATAATAATTGATAATTAATTAAAATCATATGTGTAACTATATAGATACATTTGATCAGTTGATAGAACAATAAAATCAACTCCAATTACGTATTTCATTTTCTTACGTTTATATTTTTGTATTTATTGAAAATGCATGTCCCTTAATATCCCCAATAGTTGATTAAATAAATAAATACTTGGAGTGATATAATATTGCATTGATTAGTGTGTGTGTGTGTGTATATATACAATACAAGGGCCGTAAAAAAAAGGAAAAGAAGAAAAAAAAAAGAAAAAGATCGAGGGAGAAAACTCTTGGTGAAAATGATACACACACTTATGTGTTGATATAGTTGGAGAGTGCGAGAAAAGCGAAGAAACGATGTAATAAAAAAAAAGGGAGAAAGTTAAAGGGAAAAACAAGGGTGGAAAAGTGTATATATATATATATATATATATATTTATGTAGAGAAGTGTTGGACAGTCCAGTCGTATCCACTCGCCACTCTCTTCGTCTCGTTGACAAATGTCTCGCGCATCCCCTGGGCATCCACAGTATAGCCCTCACAAGTCCACTATCATCCCCTAAACTCAACACTACCACGTTAACCACCACCACCACCACCACCATCATCATCACCACCATCGCCACCACCTTTGGTTTATACACTCTGCCCTTTGGCGTAATCCCGAGGTGCTGGCAAGTCTCACTTTGACGTGGCAGGAGGTATTCAATTACCACTTGACTGATGTCACTTTATTCTCTTTCTTTCATATAAAAGCCTAATGCATATATACATTTATATATACAACTCGTTATTTACAATATTTTATATGTATTTGTTATATTGTTGTGGATTGCAAAGTATTGTCGAGTAAAAATTTTTTTATCTGTATATTATTATACAGTGAAAGCCGAGAGAACAAAATTGAAATGAGAATAAGAGGAAAATTATGCTTGGCGTCAAGCACTCGACGAGTTTAAAGTTTTTGAGAGCGGGTGAAAATGGTGAATTGTGGGTGGGTATGATTCGTTCTGCAAACTTTGTAAAATCCGCGAGGGCTGTTTCCGTTTATGTAAATAAAACGCGGACGCCCATAGTCACATAGTATTATATATATATATATATATATATATATAGTTGGTATACGCGTGAAAATTTTCCCCACAAGTTTGGCACAACGAGAAACGAGTGAGCATTTCATGTGCCACTGTTTTCCATCTTTTTCCATACACACACATATATATACACATATAGATGTATACATAACTTAGTCGTGATGTATACAAGAAAGTATTTTCACTTCTTCCCTTTCCCCTTTATGTTTTTCAAACAAAAAAATTACATTACAACCACATGGACACACGCACACGCATATACGCTCTCGCGCATACGCATATCATGTAAATGTACAAATATAGATACCCATGGATAATTTGTATGTGTATATATGTATATAAAGTGTAATAGGTTGCTCTCACACATCTGGCAAACTCGGTGACTATTAATTAATTGTCGATACAGCCGAAACTAACTGCGAGTTAATAAGCAAATTGCCACGCAATAAACTTAACGTTGGTCCGCGTTTCGCAAAGGGTGCACAATATATACACCCCCGAATATTATATATATATATACACACCCTTTTACCATAGTGCCACAGATGTCTCATTCAATTCTCTAACATTGCACTATATATCTGAGTCATTTCTTTCATCTCTCAAATCCACTCCCTTAAATTTATGTCATTCATTCAAACACATTCAAAAATCAAATTGTGTATACATTATAATATAAAGTTTCATTATCATACATATGTATATACAGATATACATACGATACAAATGTTTTTGATTGGATGTATTCAATCTTATTGTTGCACTAAATCACTTATATATTTAATAGAGAAAGTTTGAGTATTGTGGAATGTCACTTTTGTTTTGTATCAAAACTCTACTGATACCTATTTCATTCAATTAATACGTGAATAAATATTGAGTTTGATTAGTTGGTATTGATGATAATACATTGATGTTATTAGAAATATAATTATATTATGTATGGGATGGTTAATGATTGTGTATATTTAGGAAAAGGTATTTTGATGAGTGATGTAATGAGATACCAAAGTGATTTGGATGTAAAATAAATTTTTCTTTACATTAACAGCCCGAGAGATATGAACGTTTTTATTAATTAAAATCTTGAAAATACGAAAATTTGGAAATTTCTTTGTATTGTTATTAATTAATTTCTTCAATAATGAATGTCCAATCGTGAATTATCACAATTTCATATTGTCCAATACACAATTGTGGAAATGTAAGTACAAGTTAAATCCCACTTTAAGCCACACAAAATAAATAACGACTATCAAACTTGTGTCTTCAACTACTAGGACTTTGTCGTGAAATAATACTCCACTGTTTTACTATATTTTTATAAGATAATACACATATCGTAAAAAAAAAATGTATTTGCTCAATTTTTTTTTTTTACAACTGTAAATTCATATTTTAATTTGTAAATCAAAAAGAGAAAAAAAAAAAAGAAAAGTTTCAAAACAATCACCACAAAACTGGATTCAGAGTATCATAAAAGTATGCAAAAGTATTTTTTCCTACTTCACCGACACTAATTATCAAACACTTTACAAACAAGATAAACAGGTATTTCTATATTACTCAAGTTTCTTCTTCATTAAATTGAATTAATAATTTTTTCCTCATCTTCTTCTCAGTGTTTTTTTCTTTTTTTTTTTTTTCTTATTATTTTTTCTTTCCCTCCCTAATAAGACATTTATAAAGATCATATCTCAGTGAATCATATGATATTAAAATCTCACATGATATGTGAATATTTATATTTAGTTATATGATCATTATTAACACTCGTCGCAATGATATCAATTATGACTATTATAAACCCAAGTGTGTGGACATACTCATGACACGACATATCGAAATTGGTCGTCTGCATTTTCACATTTTATATGTCTCGAAATACCAACTCATAACTCGCGGTTCATCATTAATCTCATCACACACATATACAGAAAAAAAGAAAGAAAGATAAATATAGTGAGCAACAAAAAGAGAAAGAGAGAGACATGTATATATAAACGGTTGGCAGTTAATGTTGGCATAGTGATCGTAAAATGCTTCGTACGATTTCAGTTGCTATATACAATTGCCATTAACGAGTAAAAGCCAACAGTCCTGGCATGTGTTCATGTCACAATTGTGCAAATGTACTATTGATATTTTCATCGACAATTATATTATTAACTCTGATGATGACAGTCATTACATCATATTACATACCAAGTCAAAAACCACATTAACTAATATACCAAGAGAAAAATTAAAAAAAAAAAAAATGATAATTAAAAATAAAATAAATGATATTAAAAATAAAATTTTTTATTAATACAATCAATTAAGTAATTTTACTCCATTAAAATATTTTTCATAATCTTTAAAAAACAAAAACAAAAAAAAAAACAAAAAAAAAATATAAATAAATAAATGAATAAATAAATAAATAAATAAAATAAAATGATTCAATCCGATTTACCTTGGATATTCCTATCTCACATCAGTTATTTCACATACATTATCGTCAAATATGTTATATAATCTTTACCAATATGTTTATGTGTATGATATAAAAAAAAATGAAAAAGAAAAAAAAAGGGAATAAAAAAAAAATGAAAAAGAAAAAAAAAAAAGGAAAGTATAAACATCTCTTTAGCACGATAAAAAAAATAATCCAGCAAGTAAACAGATAACGAAGAAACCCAGCAGTGAATATTCTGTATATATAAGTAAATGTGAATTGGAAATATATAGGAAGCATTCAATCCCATGCTCTTACGAGACGACATCGTATGACCTGTCCACTGAAACATTGCTCGAACACGCTGTCGTGCCGTCCTTTCGTATCCACACACCCACCCACACACACACACATTTATACACTCAAATACATAGATATATATATATATATATATGATTATATTGGTCCGATAGAAGGGCGGAGCAAAAGATGGTGGCGAGGGCACACACAGACAGTTACATTATTGAACTCGAGATGAAGTAGAAATCGTTGTAAGACGTTAAAACTCCTACTGAAAAAACATCAGAATGAAATCCATGTGTAATTCGTATTCGACATTGCTCAATGAAATTTTACATTCAATTGAATAAAAAATATAAAAAAAAAAAAAAAAAAAAAAAAAACAAGAAGAAGAAGAAAAAAAAATTTATTTCTATAATATAAAAATGATATGAATATAAAATTTTATAGAATAATTATATTAACATTGTCATTGGCGTGTAGATACAATTGTATATTTTTAATAATATCAATAGGCATATGGAATTTTCTTATATACATATATATATATATAAATAGGTTGATGGGTATAGAGGCATATATAGTTGGTGACAAGCGGTTAATCTGACAGGACTAACAATGCCCATGACAATCCTCTTGTAGCTCGTGGTATAGAAGCCAGAGGGGCTTGAGAAAGAGGGTGTTTTTGGACAGCCAGAGGAGCAACGTTAGACAAGAGATACACAAAGAGAGAAAAAAGTACAGTCTCTATCTCACTCACTTATTCTCATACAACACAAACGACTTATTCCTATATATATACATATACATATACATATATATATATATATATATATATATGTATTTATAGAAGCTGTAAAGCGACTAAATCCGCGTCACCAGTCAGGGAGAATAGAGAGTAGGGCCAGAGATCCCTTTACGGGGGTATAAGGTACAACAACACATATGTATAACTATAGTTGGCTTAACGTTGCATACAACACTTACATAGAGAATATTCAATACATATATATATATATAAAAACACACACACACACACACACACCTATAAAGCTTTTTGGCACCATTGTCATCATCGTCTATATCTTCTTTTTCTTTCACTTTCAATATTTTTCTTTATCACACTCTCACATTCTCCATTTAACTCTCTCCCTTTTTTTCACTCTACATCCCTATTTATATATAATACTTTTATTCTTCTCTCTCTCTCTCTCTCTCTTTTTCTCTCTCCCTTTTTCCTTTCTAACCCGATTAGTGTATGCCAGTTAAAAAAGAAAATAAAAAGAGCAAACGCCCAAATCGCATTTGAATTGCCCATGTATACACCCCATCTATACATATGTATATTATATATACATATATATATATATATATTCAATATTTGTACTGGAAATGTTATATAGTGAAAAGTAGATTATATTAATTGATTTAAAGCGAGTTATTGTAAATTGAATTACTCTACAAGTATCGTATAAATAAAACAAAAATAATTCGTTTTTTTTTTTTTTTTTTTTTTTTTTGTATATACAAAACTTAATATTCGTATAAAATGAATAAGGGAAAATAAAACAAAAAAAATTCTTTTCTCGTTGGTCGCGCTCTTTTAAGATGGTGCTTTTAACTTTGTCGAGCGAATGATGAAAGACTTGTACATAAGTATATATATATATATATACGTGGTATGCTAAGAGTCTTTGCTGCGCGCGATGGCAAATGAGTTTATAAAGGCGCAATATCTCAAGCAAGAGTTGGGGCGAGATTTTCAAGGGTTTTATATATATAAATATAGATGTAGATATAGATATATAATAATATATGTATACCTGTAATAAGAAAGTTACTTGCTACCACCTATCTCTTTTTTTTTTTTTTCTCTTTCTTGCCCTCATTCTCCCTTTTTCTCGTATCCACAACCGCGCCGCTGCCACCGTCGTCGTCGTCTTCGTCGTCGTCGTCGGCTCGCTAATAATAAAGTTTCGTTTACTGGTTCGACAACGAGTAGACAGATTTAAAAATTTCCCGTCACAAGCTCGCGCACCGCTAAACCCCCTAAATCCCTCTGCCACTCAAACCCCCTACAATTTTTCTTTGTTTTTTTCTTTTTTTTTTTTTTTCATCATACTCTCACTCTTTTTCACCCCTTTCTTTTTGTTTGCCCGTCGTATTTTCATTCCCCTCTTTGCGGGCTTCTGTGCGTATTACTGTTATATATTCTTTCTAACTCTCTCCTTCATTCTGTCTCTCAGTTTTCGTCTCACCCGCGTGACAATCTATATATATATATATATATATATATATTAAGTATTATATAGCAGCGTTACCGAGTTCTCTCGCATTCCCCCAAGACCAAGGGAAAAATTAATAAAGTTGAGGAACAAAGTATAAGTTGGATGGCGTAATGCGCGGCGATGCCACCACTGGAATGAGAGAAGCGGGACAGGGTAAAGTAAAATTGTGGGTGGGAGGAAGGGATTGCAACACCGGGAAAAGAAGACTTCCGTCGACGAGTGAGGGTGCGACAAAAGAGGGAGATGGAACGAGGACACAAGACTTTATTGTAACAGAGTGTTGAGTCACTTTTATGTTGTCTGTTCGCTTTTTTTTTTTTTTTTTATACTTTATCATTACACACATACACACACACACACACACACGAATAAATACATGAAGAAAGAGAATTTTATTTATATTTATTTTTTAAAATATATTGTAAATATTTTTGTATTCATTAAATTTATCGATAAATTTAATTGTCTTTTACAATCATCATATAAATTAATAAATATATTGATATATAGATATTTTCTAATAATATCACGGATTAATAATATAAAATGACAATTTTTATCCGTTAAATAAACCCAATATTTTTGAATTCTCACTATCTCTCGTCTCTCATACCTTCTCAAGTGTATACGAGTGCGTATGTGTTTTTTTTTTTTTTTTTTTTTTTGTATGTGAGTGTGTCTCTCTAAAACGCGCATGAATCGACACGTCCATCGTTCTCAATATATATAAAACAAAAGAGAAAAAATGAAAGAGAGAAAGAGAGAGATGCAGCAGTCTGTGGAACACACCGGTGATGGACATCGGCGCCAATTTGACGGTCGGAGGCTTTAGTCGCGGCGCATAGTCTTTTTGTTTTTATTTATTGTTTTTTTTTATATATATATATATATATATATATATGTTCAATATCTCTCTCTCTCTCTCTCTCTCTCTCTTGTCCTCTCTACGTCCAAGCATCGACATGGGATGGGAGGGTAAGGGGATTTTGTTTCTCTCCTGTACGTGCCCGCGATCTCTCGCTCTGTATAAAACGTCGTTGCGTTGAGAGGCGGTGAATATTGCATCGGCCGTTTGAAAGGTACGTGAATGCCATTGGATGATGAGAGACTGTATATATATATATGTGTGTGTATGTGTGAGTGTGTGTGTGAGAGAGGGATAGAGTGAGTGAGTGGGATTGAACTAAAATACATGATAAAAGAGGAGAGAAATATATATGTGTGCACTTTCCTCTTTGTTTCCGCTGCATATCGCACGTCGGTCAAACGCCACTGCGTCTGCAATGAAATCGCTATGCATATATATGTATGTATGTATGTATGTATGTAGGTATATAGTGAATACATATAGGTAGCATGAGCCAAAGTCGGGTGCTTCATATCAGCAAACCTGACGCTTTTCACCGTCTCCCTCATCTCTATTCTTTTTCGTTTTTGGCTTCCCATGTATATGTATATGTATCTGTATCTGTATCTGTATATTTTCAACACCAGTAAAATTTAACCCGTCGGCATTCGCGCGAATTATTTATTCCAGTGGACGTGAGTGAGAGCTATATTGAGATCGTCCGCGTCGCTGACCGATCACTTTTAACTCTGGATTTTTAACTTTTCATATATTTTTTAAAAAATTTTATTGTATCCGTCTATTTTTCATTTTATTATTTATTTTTACTTTTTTCAGTGTTATTTTTTGAGTTTTCACTTGAATAATTTGTTTATTTAATACTTTATAATATTTTTATCATTATTTTTTTAATAAATATTTACTCAATTTTGTGTTAGATGATGAATATAAAAATTGAAATGCGTGAATTTTGATGTGATAATTGTGGAAGAAATTTTTGTAAAATTCTAATTAAAAATGAGTAAAAATGTGGATTAATTTCAATCCTTTGGGATTAATTTAATGATAGAAACTTTGTAGATATTACTTTGATTCAATTATGAAACACTCGGAAGATGATAATGTAACTCACGTGTACGAGTTTCAGTGGATCCTATCTATTTACTATTTGATATTCTTGCACGTACTAATCTAATTACAAAACATCATTACAATCTATTTATACATAAAGGTAAACTTGGAATGTGTTGATCACTACTTTACAAAATATTATCTATTTGAATAAAATATATTATCAAACTAGACCGTATTGTAAATACTTATTAATGATTATTCCAGTTCCATTCAATGAAAAATTGGAAAATAAATATTACGCGGCGAGAATTTCATGATGAAAATTACCCTGCACTTCTGGTTAGACCCGAAACATTCTACAATTACGAAATATATTATTCATTTTCATTAAAATATTTAGCCGAATCAGTTAGGAAAATTCCGATAATTCGGAATAAATTTCATCACATTACGTGGTAATTTAGAAAAAGTTTAAAAAAATATCTAAACTGTATTATATTTTATTCTCAATACGTTTTAATTTTACTCTTATATCTGTAAATTTTTTTCATGCAGTGCACAATTTTTTTAAGCCTCCACTTTTCGATGATAAAAATTACCGATGACTTGAATGAATTGTCGGAACTGAGTTTGAGTAAATTTTATCACAAATTACATGGAAATCGATTGTTGATGTTCGATAATTATCGGATAGTTTTGGACTGGCTACAAATTGATCAAACTGTATTGGGCCATGTATGACATTTGCGCGCCGAATCAACCAATCACTCGACACGGCTAATTTTTCCCATGCAGTCCTTGCAATAATTATTTGAATAATTTTTACCAAACCGATGGGTAATATTTTCATCTGACAAGCAGTAATAATTATAAAAATGGAATAATATCCCAGATATACTAGACTGCAACCTAATTTTTCCACTGTATTTCACAGTAATATTTAGCAAATAATTATCTTCGTCATAATTCTTATGAAAAAAAATCAAGCATTTCCGTTTATAATTATATATTTGTAAGTAGAAAAAAAAAAAAAAAAAAAAAAGAAAAGTCGCGTGCAAAAATGTATTCCATTTTCGTATATAAAATTATTCATTTATCGATAAAAAAAAATATATAATTCAGCACATTCACGAAACTTTTAATTATATTACTGTCAGGGGGAATCTTTAATATTTCAAATGATTCCTGAAAAAAAAAAAAAAAAAAAAAAAAAAAACCAAAAAAATATCCCGATTAAAGTAAATTTTATATAAGTAGATTAACTGTACACATAAGAGTATTATAATTAAATAAACTCAAATGTCTATATCAACTGAAATATCTTGTCCACAATATCCACTACTTTAATTCATTTTATATATCATAATATTCATTTTTATTCTTGTTTTTTTTTCCTCTTTATTTTTATTTCATCATTAAAGTAATTTTTCATTTCGCCGAATCACGTAATAAAATCCCAATGTGTATTTGATAAGAAAAAGAAAAAAAAAAATAAACAAACAAACAAACAAAAAAAAACTTCTTCACCCAACACTGAAAATAATTAATCCACCACAAATAGATGGATAGCACGGATTCTTTTATTGCGAATATCTATATGTATAAAGCAGGATAAATATATATATTTAACACTCATCGTTAACGCATTTGTGTGTTTAACTTTCATTAGGAATATTTGAATTTCGTATCAATCGTAACTATATATAGATTTTAAATACCATAGCTGCAGATACAATATTTTTGTCACGATTTGTTTGCCAATAAAAATAAACACAATATTACATAAACTGATTCACCCAAATAAATTTTCATATTCATAAAATTTTATAAGTTACAAAATTTTCAAACAGACTTAACCGTTTTTTTTTTTTTTGTTTTTTTTTTTCTTTCGTTTTGTTATTTGTTTCATCTCTTTATTTCCGAAAAATTGAATGAATAAAAAATCATAACGATAAAACATAAAAATAAAATGAATAAATACATGTCAGTGAATTTGCAGTGGTTTATCGAATTTGATTTCTTAAGCTTTTCAATTTGGTTGTTACAAATCGAAAGGATACCTCAACATGAAAATGCTTTTTCACTTTAGTTACCTGTCGCGCAAACTGCGCGCAGCGGGTTTTGTCTGTTATATACACACACATATACATACATAAATACATACATTCATACATACATACAGGTGGTATGTATAACCCTATATACATATATAGGTATACAAACAATGTTTATCTTGTCTTGTGAGTCCCCCAAGAGGTCGCTCGGGTAAAGTATATTATATATACTCGCAAGAATATATATCGAATATATATACAGTATATATGTACACACACACACACACACACACATACATATATATATATATATAGTCATAATATATATCACCATTTGCCCGTTTAATTTCTTATCATGTCCCAATGTTCCACTTAAGATACAACGCACACATATATAATATATATATACACAAACACACACGTGTACATTTATATTTAACAATAATATGTGAGAAAAAAAAAAAAAAAAATGAATAAAAAAACTTTGTAGGTAAAATAAAATTATTACACATTATAATTGAAAAAGAATTTAAATGTAAAAAGATGATTATTTTTATTTTATAATATTTTTGGCAAATAAAAAATGAATGAACAAAAAAAAAAAAAAACATTTTTTTTTTATTTTTTTTCTTTTTAAAAGAAACGGATTTTATATACACTGACAGTAGTCGTAGACGATATATGAGAGTATATATATATATAGAAGCGGCGCGGAACTCGTTAGAGGTTGAAAATAGTCCGGGGCACTACTAATTTAGACTGACATAATTGGGGTGCTTGTTACCTGCACACCTTCGAGCGAATATATATATATGTATATATCTATATATGTATATGCATATATGTATGTATATATATATATATATATATATATATATATATATATATATAAGATCGTATAACGAAGAAGAACATGGAAAACCTCTTCGGTTGATCTTGAGACTTGATAGTCGTTTGATACCATCGCACATTCGAACCGTCTACGATCACAGCGTCGCCTCTACTCTTTAACATTTATACATCCATATATACATTCATATATATATATATATATATATATATATATATATATATATATATATATATATATATACAACAGTTATTGACAATAGTAGTCTGTCCTTTTGATTGGATTTTTGACATTTTTACTATCATTGAAAAACGAACAGATGGAAATGTTTTACGTTAAAAAGTAACGTTGTACTATCGTTATCTTAAGATAAAATTTATTTTCAAAAAAACAAAAAAAAAAAACGTCGACTATCTCTTTTTTTGTTTTTTCTTTTTAATTGAAACTAATTATCTATCTGTATAATTATCAAATTGAAATAATAATAAAATAATTAATTGTATATATTAAAATAGAAAATTCTTTGAATAGAAATTACTTATTACCAATTGTCATTATGAATGTGAATGTCGTTAATATTTAAATTTATATTATTATTGTAATAAGTTTTTTTTTTTTGTTTCCGCTTTTTTTTTTTTTCGGTATATACATACATTTTATATGGGGTATTTATCGATGCACATGAGTTTACACGCGTGAAAATACACTGCATGGTCACGTCATTGCAATTGCCCACTCGGTACAATTTATGAGAATCGATATTTGTATGAGTGTATACAACCGCACCAATCGCATCCACATCCCTCGATTCGCTCTTTTCATTTATTATATATATAGATATATGTATACATATTTCTACCCCATCCATACTCGCTCTTACTCTCTAATAATACGAGCACGTCCCACTTTTATTATAAACGAAACGTGTGAATGCTGGTAAACGTGATTGGTATATATATATATATACATATATTTATATTTACTACATTCCATTATCAATGAAAGCAATCGTCGAGTAATTATCAGCAATTGGCGGTACGTCTATAAATTAATTGTGATTATTGTTTATTCCACAATATGCACATACGCACATATACACCTACATATGTATATATATATATTTATTTATTAATATTTTAATACTGAATATTTGAAATGAATAAATAATTAAATTGTTGAAATTGTGTATGTGAATGGATTTGACATGAAATTATTTATATGGATTTTGTATAAATTGTTGTGTTCAAGTGATTTTTTTTTTTTTTTTCTTATATTTTTTTATATTTATTTATTTATCGAGAAATCTGTAAATGTGTCAACAATATAATATACAAATGATAATAAATTTTTATAATATATAATGTCATATGTATAATAGATTATATGTAAATTATATACATGCAATAAGATGTTTTGTACGATTACTGTTGGATTTATATATGTGTAATATTGCAAAATATATTTATGATCAACAGGAGTTTATGAGCGAGTATATATTGATTTATATAAAATAATCACGTTGACAACATGTAAAAGAGAAGGTGGAAGTGTATGATATACATTTTATCATTGATTGTAAAATATCCAGAAATAAAAGGAGTTGAAATAGAAGAAATAGAAGAAATAATAAATAATTTTAAACGGTGATTATTATTTATAGTGTAGAATATGTAAATATAAATATTGCAAATAATGTCAGACTAGGGATTTTTATAGTTTTTGTAGGGGATAAAAAAAGAGTTGGAATTTGTGAATTGAAAAATTGGGATGACAATATTTGATATCGTTTTAATTTTAACAACAAACAGGTGGAAATATATTAAAAATCACTTAATAAATCAGAGTATCATGTGGAATAATAATAAATAACGAGAAAAAAAAAAACAAAAAAAATTTACTGTACTCTATGTACACAGGGAATGGTACATGAATGAATCTTGTTTTATTTTATTCTATTTTATTTTTTGTTTTTGGTTTATTAGAGCAATCAATGTGAGTCCAAATCTGACAAACAAAACACTGGACATGTGTCTCATATCGCAAATCGTCTAATTGTATCAATTCATCATAATAATACACATTCATTATATTGTCATATTATTTATGTAAAATTATTATTAATTACAATTAATCTCATTAACACGATGAAAAATCACAGAATAAATACACACAAATAGAAGAATAAAAATTTCCCATAAAAAGAAAAAAGAGAAAAAAAACAAAAAAACAGACATTTACCCACTGTAATAACTAGAATTATGCGTAAAACAACATCAACATTTTTATCGCACCATCACAAATGACATATTCTACTATGTCACATTCTCAACCCCACCCACATGAACACGAAAAATTTCATCAAATAATATTTTATATCGTCATATTCTCCTAATATACAAACAAACAAACCAACAAATCCAGACAAATTCACGATTGACGTTAATAATGTCGGTCAATGTCGCATTGTTCACGTTCATCGCGAATATACATCTATTTTCTTACGGCGGTAATTATAGTCGCAGCGCATTGAAGATAATGGATATTAATGATCGCGTGCGTTACTTTCCACAGCATTAAACATCGTTTTGGTCCAAACCAATTCCTCTTTGTTAGCCTGTGCAACCCCCTCCTCCCTCCCACACAGATCCCGTCAAAAAAAAAAAAAAAAAAGAACAGAAAAGAAAAAACGAAAAAAAAAAAATTTGAGGAAAAAAATAAAATGTTCTATCCACTTACACACATATATATCTCCAAGAATAATAACTACCTGAAGATGTCGTCTTCTCTCGTTACTCAGCGATGCTCGCGGGAGGGTAAAAAAAAAGAAAAAAAAAAAAAAAAACTTCCCACTACGGGAAATGTCATGGCATTAAGAAGACAGGGAGACGCTGACGCCCGTTGTCGTGTCGCTTATTGCATCACCGACTTAACGCAATGGAGGCCTCGGCTTGCTATTCGTCTCATAATCCATCTAAATTTTAAGAGCGGATCAGCAGATTCCAGAAAACTTTGCCACGGAGTTGCCGCGGTAATCCATTTAAATAATTCTCGTCGCGCTTGCACACTAGTAGTAGCAGCAGCAGCAGTAGCAGCAGTAGCAGCAATAGTAGTAGTAGTAGTGGTAGTAGTAATAATAGTGGTAGTGATAGTAGTTGTAGTAGTAGTAGTAGTAGTAGGAATAGCCCTGGTAATACAGTAAAGAGAAAGAGAAAGAGAAAACATTGAAAGTGTATACGTGTATATATACGTGAGTAGTAAAGTGGAGGGTGATATACTTATATATTCCCTGCGTTGAAGCTCTTCACCAAGCTCTTCCTCGTATTTACATCGAACAGTACTTTTACTTATTATTTTGAATGATTATTCAAATAAAAAAAAATAATAATAGGAAGAAGAAGAAGAAGAAGAGAAAAAATTGAAAAAAAAAAAAAAAAAAAAATTTTTTTTATATCAAGTAGAGAATAAAATAGAAATAATGAAATATAAAAAGATATTTAAATTATTTTCTATATTTGAATTGATAGTATTTCAAATATGTTAATATATATATATGTATGTATCTGTGGAGAAAAAGATAGTGAATCTGTGTGTGTGTGTGTGTGTGAGTGTAAAAGGTACGCAAATTGTGTTGATGATTTGTTGCTTGGGCGTTTCTCAACTGTGGCATGCGTTGCATGGTCGATCCACGTTCTACATCTGTATTTAAATACCAGTATACATATATATATATATGTATATATGTATGTGTATGTATGTGTATGTGCATCTCATTCATGAGTGAAAAGAGTCCGCGTGCCATGACAACTTTTATTTAGTTTAGTTTAGTTTTGATGTTTCTCTTTTCTTTTTTTTTTTTCTATTTATTTCAATGTTTTTTTTTTCTTTCTTTTTTCTTTCTTACAGTGTACACTTGAATTCGTCTATATACACATATATATATATTTCGTGAAGTATTTTGACGCACGTGGCGAAACATCGTCTAGGCGTGTCCAAGTATCGTACGAGAAAAATCGTTTTCTTTTGATAAAAATAAAAAAATATTTCACATGCATGAACAAGTATACACATGTTTATCTACACACACTAATAAATATATATATATACATATTTATTTATTTATTTATTTATTTATTTTTAATTATTTTATTATTTATTTTATCATTAATTATCGTAAAACAATTATATATTTAATTATATTTAATTAACAATGATGATAATAATATTTTAATATAAAAATGAGGGATATTTATTTGAATAAAAGCTCAATTAAAAAATATTTATACAATTTATACAATTGTGTTTATTAAATACATGTCTGGATATTTTATTATGGCACTTGAGTTATAATCATATAGAATTACACATACATACACACACACACACATATATATGTAGGTATAGAATATCATGATAATTTTCCATGGATACGTGTGAATGATTTCAAACCGCGTCAAACTCTTTGGATAGAGCGAACGAGCGCACACAATGAAATAAGCAAAGTGTATGGTGTATATAGGCAGGATGACGCCGCCAAATTGTTCCCATTCGCGAAGATGAACCGCGCGGCGGCAGCGGCGACGGCGGCAGGTCTCTTTGAAAAGGATCGTGGCTTTGCACTTATAAATCTCTGGCTGCGTGGATTGTAAGAGCTGAGAACAGAGAATGGGGTGGAGAAAACCAGAGAATAGAAACGAAAAATGAGAAGAAAAAAATAAAAATAAAAATAAAAATAAAAAAATAAAAAAAAAAAAAAGGAGAAAGAGATGGTGGAAAAGAAGAAATAAAGAAAGAAAAGAGCAGAAGCAAACGAACGAATCTCATACAAAATCCCACTCACCCTCTTATTTTTACACTGCGTGTGATTCTCCCTCTTTCTTCTTTTTCTTTATTCCCATCTCACAAATTCAATCTCTCTCACTACTTCTCTCTCTTTCCGGTGTGTTGCCATTTTTATTTTAAATTCCGCGATTTGTTTTTAATACGAGAATGGCTTTGAAATTCACACACACACACACACACACACACACACACAACACGCGTGCGCGCGCGCACAGAAGAACAGACAGATACTCGACCTCCTACAATCGCATTCGGGATTCCTAATTCCTCGAAACCGTCGGTGAATTCCGGAAAGATCCAGCACACAGTGGAGCATATCGTTAGGATCGTTCTGTTTTCAGGTATGTATACATACATATATAAATATTATATACATCCCTTTAGATATATAAATTTTTAGTACGTTTTTTTTGTCATTTATTATTGGTCCTTCATATATTCAAATACAATTATTAATATAATGTGATGTTTTTGAACGACGTGCAAGTGGTGTTGACGTTAGATAACAGAAAAGTTAACTATGTGAGTATAGTTATAAATGTTTTATATATATATATATAAAAAGCATTTGGTATAGTGAGTGAACATACGCTTCATTAACGGATAATCTCATGTTAATATCTACTTTATCCCAGGGGCCGACGATATCAGCAGTGGCCAGGCTCGTTCATTCCTGCATCGTCGAACAGACATATATATAATGGGAAATTTGAGTTTACTAATCTACACTATCTCTGTTAAACATCATATATATATATATATATTAAAATTTTTTTAAATTAATAAAATTATTTTTTAAATTAAAAAAAGAAAAAAAAAAAAGGAAAAAGGAAAAAAGTCGATTTTATTTCCATTCAACTGAATTTATTCATAATAAACTCTGCATATTTTTATATATTTATCTTTTTTTTTTTTTTTTCCCCTTCAACTGACAAAAACACACACACACACATACACACACACATGAATTTACGTGTATCAAAAATCACTGTCTCGATTAATTTAAATTGGATATATAGAAGAACAGAATCGAAATAGCAAACAGAAAAAAAAATAATAATAATAATAATAAGAAAAAGAAGAAGAAGAAGAAGAAGAAAAAAAAGTTGAAAATAATCATTGATGAGGAAGAATCGAAAGATAAGACTCACGGCGGCGGTAGTCAACTGTTGTCAGACATAGTTCCTTGGCTTGTACATACGTTATAACCAACGGTTGCTTATACATATATATATATATATATATATATATAATATATACAACGAGAGAATTCGAGACCTGGAGCCAACGCTTTTCGAGGCCAGGAGGGCTGACTACACGCTTTTCTACTTAGCGCCGGCGGCTCCCTAAGGGGACTGGAGCCAGTGAGACCCACGCCCTAATTGCGTCCGAGAAACTGGACAAAGCACAGCCTCTCTCTCTCTCTCTCTCTCTATATATATATATATATATATGTATGTATATATATATTTATGTATACATATGTATGTATATATGTATGTGGACGCGGAGAAGCATGTCCGGCTCCGGTATTCAGTTCCGGTTCTACCTTGATCCAACAAGCGTTAATACCAGTGCTACACATAACAAGTTGAAAATCTCTATGTATACGTGTGTATACACACTGTGTCAGTATATTTTTTTATGTGTGACAAAAAGAGATAAAAGATTCAATTCGTATTTTTATTCCATCTATTTTTATTGCTCTACACCGCGTCTCTCTTCTTCCTCACGCGTCATTTTACTTTCTCCTTTGCCTCTTTAACTTTTCTAGTTTTATTCTTCAACTTCATTTACTTCCTCCTCTTCGTATTTCAATCCTGTGATAGTACTAAACAACTTGTATCACAAAGTTTAACAGACAGAATAAACTTTGTGGTCACTCGTTTCACAACTTTTGGTGTAATATACAAGTAAAGAAAGAAATGAAAAAAAATAAAAATAAATTTAAAAAAAAAAACAAATGATAATAACAAATCTAATTTTGTATAAATAATATTTATCAATATAAATCATCACACGATAAATAGACTTTTCTTTCTTTCTTTTCTTTATTATTCTATTTCATTGATTTCAAATTATCAGAGAAAAAAAACAAAAAAAAAAAACAAAAATTTTCATCCCTTTCTATTTTTAATTAAAAAATTGAAATATAATTGAGATAATTATCAATGAGAAAAAAGAATAAATATATTTATTATTAAATACGATAGAAAATTGGTACGATCGTTGATGTCTACAAGTGTATCTGTATATATATGTGGGTGTGTGTGTGTGTGTGTGTGTGTGTGTTGGGTACGTAAATAACTATATAACGATTATATTGAAAGAGAATGTGTGTTGTGTTAGCGGGGGCGGAGTCGCGAGGTGCGGCCTTGTTTGCTCCACCTCCCTGCTACCCGCGAGTCAATGAGCACACCATAGTTATATTATATATGTGGCTTTGTGAAATGTATACGGCGACGGCGCCTATTGCGGTGTATCTTAAAAGCTTCGTGTGATGTGCACCGTGGCGCACTCTCACGACTGAAATGCGACATTGAACGGGGGCTTGGGCTTTTTTTTTTTTTTTATTTATTCATTCTTTTTTTTTCTCCAATATAAAAAACACGCCAATACTACAACTTCTACTACTACTGCTCATTTTATATTCTAATCATCGATCATATATTTTTATTTTATTTATATTATTTATTCTATTTATTCTATTTATTTCATTAATTAATTTATTTATTTATTTATTCATTCATTATTATTATCAATCGATTTTTCAAAATATTTACAACTTTATTTAATCACTAACTTAAAATATTTTTCCATTCGTATATTTATTTACTTTTAAAATTCATTCAATTCATTTATAAAATCATAAAGTAAAGTTTTTTTTTTTTTATTATTTATTTATTATTTTTTTTTTTTTCTTCAAGTAAATAAATACATGAAATAAAGTAATAAAAATAATTATATGATGAAAAATATAATTATATTAGACGTATATCGAGAATAATAAATAGATATTATTATTTATATATACAATATTTGTGTGTTGTCACGTGGAAATGTGCGCGGGAAACAATTTGTGTATGTATACATATATGTATATATTGTTATGTGGGTATTTCTATGTATGAACGGATTTGTATACATGTCTTTTGTATTAGTGTGTATGTATGCATGCATGTGTGTGTGTGTGTGTGTGTAAGAGAGTATGTGCGGCCGCCCCAACAATTTATCGCTCGTTAACGGACGATTCAAGCCAGCCGAACAGAACCGCGTATAACTATATAACGATCGCCAGTGGCGTTTTAACCGCAGTCACGCGTTACTATAGGACTGTACGTAATTGGTCCGCTGTTAGGCATAAAATATATATCCATACACACATACACAATAAACATGCAAATACAACACACAAAAAGAGTGAATAAAACAAATAAACAAAAGAAATAAATAAAAAAACCAAAAAAAATTTTTTTTTTTTTTTTTTTTTCAATTTTTTATTTTTACATCTATTAATTTATATTGTTGTATTGATTTTATTTTTATTTATACAATTGAATTTCATAATTAATAAATAATATTTAATTTCATTTGGATTTATATTTGTTTGATTTCGTCGTTCAATTTCATTTTATTTATTTATTCATTTCTATGTGTCTATATATATATAAATATAAATATACTTTTTTTTTTATTTACTTTTATTTAATTTTTTTAAATTAACACGTATGGTGTAATATGTAATGACATGGTACTGATAAAAACGCTGCAAGACTTTGTAAATAGAAATGCGAGTCTTACAAGGGGGCGTGATTGTAAGTGGCTTGTCTAACATTTTGATTAACACGTTTTGGCACGATTCAAATTGTATACACACGTGTAAATATACGTATATATAAAGGATGCGTGTTAATAATAGATATATATATATGGCCAATGCGTATATATGCAATATGTTCGATGCGAATGGTATATATAGACACGTATATAGTTTAACGAAACATGAAGAAAGGTGTGCCTATATATCCGTGTCTTAACGTCAAATTGGCAATTCATGAGAGAAAAAAAAAAAATAAAATAAATAAAATGTAAAATAAAATTTCAAGTCTGTCCATCACGCACACCTTTCAATCTCATGTTTTTTTATACATGTAATTATTTCGTATCGTGTAATTATTAAATTGGATTGATTGCCAAAGAAGAAATGTGTTTGAGAAATAATAAATAAAAATAAAAAGAGAAAAAAACAAATATATATTTTTACCAAATTGGTGTAATTTTAAATTTTGTAAAAAAAAAAATACAAATTTATTATCATTTTTTTTTTTCGTTTTTGATTTAATTATGTAATTATTTAATTATCAAGTGACACTTTTCTTTTTTTTTTTTTTTTTTATTGTCTTTGATGTCACTTATTCGATGACTGTGAAATTATCGAATTTTTCGTAATCTCGCTATTCATTCTCATCCACACATCAAAACTATCAATACCATAATTAAAATTGTCACAGTTAAATTATAATTGATTATTAATAAATTTTATATGACAATAAAAGTTAAAAATAAATAAAATGGTATATAAAATTCGTTGTGTTTCACTTTGATTACTAACGTACGACAAATTATTTGATATTTCATATTACATATAAAATTCGTTGAGGCAAATAAGCGTAGTTTACCGTGTCGAGGGTCGAGGGCTTCACGTTTACTTATGTTCAATGTGAAATACACAAGATGAGAGGACGAGAGAGAGAGAACGAAAGAAAATGGGACAGACAAAGGGAGGAGTGGTAGTGGTGGTGATGATGGTGAATGAAACGCCAGTGAGTAGAAAGGTTGGGCCAACGAAATTCATGCTCATAGAATACATATAGTGTACATACAACCCTTGGCAGAAAGGGTCGGCAACCCTATATTACTTTATATATTTACTCTTGTCTCTGTCTTGCCCTCGCAATTGTTAACGTCAACGTCTTTTTTACATTAAGTCGGTTTTAATACTCTCTCTCTTCTTGAACGAAAGATCGACCTCCTCAATGTGGCCACGAATGCACGCGCCATATTTATTCTTTTTTCATTTACAACGTATTTTTTTTTTACATTTATTTATTTATTTATTAATTTTTATATTTATTTATTTATTTGTTTAATTAAATACGTTATTAAATTTGACTTTATTTTATTTTCAGATTATTTACTCGATCCTCTTGATATAAATAAAGATGTTCATTTTATGACCGTGTGTGGTGGATGAAATAATGCGTGAGAACGATAGACAAGTATAAATGTATTGGTGTGATTACGATTGAATGACTTATATATGATGATTAAATAAATATGAGTAAATACACAAAAGTTTTACTGCATTGATAAAATTAATTATTTTACGACTGTATCTTTATAAATATTTATACATCATTTATATACTCGTGTATTTTTATTCAATAAAAATTACACAAATATCCATGTAAATATTATTATAAAAATAACCCAAATATAATTATAATTATACAAAAAAAAAAAAATATATATATATATATATATATATATATATATTTACTATTACAATTAATTTTATATTGTCAATTTAATTATTTTTATATAATCAAATTGATATATAATATTTTTTATCCATTCATTTATTCATTTATTTATTTATTTTTTTTTTTTTTTTGGGTATAAATAAAAAGGAAATTTTGTAATTTTCTTCATTTTAAAATACAAAATATTACTATTGACAATTAAAAAATAATCATTTATATTTATATCTCTAATTCTCTTTTTTTCTGTATTATATCAATTTATCATGTCATAATGTGTTAATGGTTGCACAATTGTTATACACAGTACATTAATGCGGATAGTAAGTGTCGTCGGTGAAAAGTGCGAAAATACGCGAGAGCGAGGACGAGGTGGAAAATTGCGCACAGTTTATCAGATTGCGAGCATACAGTGTACAGTAGTGGTTAAATATACGTATTTACATCTATATATATATATGTATATATGATGCGCATGCGCTATATAATACAACAACTAACATTCGTACCGAATACGCGCGTTCCCCCTATTGAATTCATTGTACACGGCTGCAAACAATAGTAATCATGATACGCTCTACTACTCAGCATTGACGGTCCATACAAGTGATGATACATATTATTATTATTATTATTATTATTATTATTATTATTATTATTTTATATAGATGTATAAACATATGAAAAGAAAAAGAAGAAAAAAAAGGTATAAATATTGTATATTCTTTATTCGTTACAATTTTAATTAAATCGATTGAAAAAAAAAAGAGAATAAAATAAAAAAAATTTCTCTTTTTATTTTTTAATTATTGATTGATTTATATAATATTATTGTATTATATAATATGTTTATACGTGTGTTTAGGTAAATGAGTGTATAAATATATAGATATACATATATATACAAGGATATTCCGGACTAAGTGGGCATTATAGATGACGTCGTGTGTGAAAACAGGTGGTGTCTATTATAGAGGCCAAAGAGATTTGTAGTTTCATTAGGTAGCGGCTGGTGTTTATGGGGCCCAGCTTGTGCATTGTCTACAACCACTTACATCGCTACTTATGTATATCAAACTTATATCCATATATAATATAATATAATATAATAATAATTATAATTATAATTATAATAATATAAATTCATAAATATACAGGTATATAATATTTTTATATTGGATAAATTTAAATTTATAAATATATTTATTATTATTGTTATTATTATGAATTTTTTTTCTCTCTATACTATCATAATATGAAAGTGAGAGAGAAAAAAAAAAAGCCATCGAAAAAATTGCCATTGTGTTGTTCTTTGAGTGACTTCAATTTATCTATACAAAAGTTATATTTTCAAAAATGTGAAAAAGAAAAAAAAAAAAAAACACTTGAGAAATTTCCTCAAATCTAAATATTATTCTGAGCTTTATAAAAAGAAAAAGATAAAAAAAAAAAAAAAAAAAACGAAGAAAATAATAAATAAATAAAAAAATAATAAGAAACTTTTTCAATGGATTTATTATTGATTTATATAGAAATATATCAAATGTATATTTTAATATTTACAATTTTTTTTTTTTTTTTTCATATTTATATAATGTAAAATATTTAAATTGTCTTATATATTATATAGTGCACAATGTTGTACCACTTTCAGTTGACTGACTGGTTTTGCCGTGCATCATCACAACAGCTGCACAGTTCTATCGTCAACATTCACACTCACGTCTTACACTAACTCACACCCACACACACACACACACACACGTATATATATATTTGTGTATCTAGATATGTATATGCATATTCTACACGTGTATAAAGAGATTATAATATCGAGCGTGTGCATTAGAAATCCAAGTCATGTGAAATAATCCCGACTTTTCGCGCATCATCAAATAAATGTATCCACATATAATTCTTCAATTATATATACACACACACACACACAATCTCATTTAAAACACGACAATAAATAAATAACAATAATTATAAAATTAATTGCAACAAAAATTAAACAGTAGAATTTTTTTTATTTTCATTTTTACTTTTTTATATATCAATTTTTTTTTTTTTGTTTTTTTTTTTCCCTTCATATATGAGACGGATCACCACAACAGATCAACAAAATTCTTTCATTATTTTACATTATTTCATTATTATTAATATTATTATTTCTCTGACTCTGTTAATCGACTACGTGACAAGACGACGCGCACGCGGATTTGTCCGTGACGCAACCACAAAAGCGCGCGCGCCCGTGCGTGCTATATTCTTTGAAACTCCAACGAGACGATGCGATATGACACTTAATAAGATTATCCCTCTCACACATACATACACACACGCACACATATATATATATATTGATACAAAAAAAAAAAAGAACTGTGTGTATGAATACAATATTTTTCGAGTTTGTGGTTCAGAATATTGTCATTATCATCCATCATAACATATGACGAGACAATATATTTTTTTTTTGTTATTTATGTCACAGAAATATTTATTATTATTATTATTATACTTATTATTATTATTATTATTTTTAGAAATATTATAAAAATTATAAATTAATGTTGTAACGCATGAATGAATATAAATGATCATTATAGTCAGCAAACCATGTGCCATTTTTTTTTTCTTTTTAAGGTTAACTCAATCGCAAACTCGTGGAAATATTATAGTAATGTATATATACATATATATATATATATATATATGTATATGTATATGAAGAGAAGAGTGTGTAGGTGGAATGAGAGGATGAACGCCGGTTAATTTCATAGCTGATCACCCCGGGTAATCCCGCATGGGGAGATGGCGCTCATGCGGAAAACAAAGCTGAGCGCGGGGTAGCGACGGATTTATCCAGAGCTCCACTCTCAACGTTATATGTATATGTGTATTATTACTACTACTGTTGCTGCTGCTGCTGTTACTAGTGGTGATGGTAGTGCTATTACTACTGCTACTATTACTACGGTTGCTGCTGGTGATGCTACTACTGTGACTACTACTACTACTACTACTACTACACTATTTTGCTCTTCTTCTCCCCCTGTTCCTCCTCTCGCTGTTTTATCTTATGGCCAAACGACAAAGTCGTTGTACGTCATAAGTGCTTCCGCGCTAGATTCATCATTTTATATAGTGGAACGTTGACTTTCTCTCTCGTCTTTTATCCAACACACGCGCGCGTACTTTATCTCATTTGTTATATATATATATATATTTTTTTTCGCTTTGTTTCACCGCGTGCAATTGTATTTATTCATGCGAAAATATATTTTTACTATTGAGATATCTCAATATTATTCAAATTGATATATAATTTTTATACACATAGAGATGATTATCTGCTTGAATGTAACGGTGAAATACAGTGGACAAATTTGGTTGCAGTCTAGTATGTCTGGGATATTATTCTATTTTTATAATTATTACTGCTTGTCAGATGAAATTATTACCTATCGGTTTGGTAAAAATTATTCAAATAATTATTGCAAGGACTGCATGGGAAAAATTAGCCGTGTCGAGTGATTGGTTGATTCGGCGCGCAAATGTCATACATGGCCCAATACAGTTTGGTCAATTTGTAGCCAGTCCAAAACTATCCGATAATTATCGAACATCAACAACCGATTTCCATGTAATTTATGATAAAATTTACTCAAACTCAGTTCCGACAATTCATTCAAGTCATCGGTAATTTTTATCATCGAAAAGTGGAGGCTTAAAAAAATTGTGCACTGCATGAAAAAAATTTACAGATATAAGAGTAAAATTAAAACGTATTGAGAATAAAATATAATACAGTTTAGACATTTTTTTTTTTAAACTTTCCAAAAATCCTACGCAATGTGGTAAAATTTATTTCTAATAAAAAATGAATAATATATTTCGTAATTGTTGGATGTTCCAGTTCTATCCTGAATTACAGGGTAATTTTTCTCATAAAATCCTCACCGTGCAATATTTATATACATAAATTCATGTTAACTACCAATAATATTATATTTCACACGTTATTACACAGTTATATTTAATTCATAAGTAAAATTTCAAATATAATATTTACTTATATTGAGATTATTATTTTCACACGCGGGGAAAATTTTTCATATAATATTTGTATATTGGAAGGGTGTTGTGTTATTGTCATCAGATCTGTCACATAGCTGCGGCTCTTTGCCTACACAACAAATATATATGTATGAGAAAGAAAGAAAGATAGACAGAAAGAATGAACAAAAAGAATATAAGCGAAATATGTGTTGATGGGGTGCGGCGTTCATCGACATCATCGTCGTCGTCGTCGTCGTCGTCGTTGTCGCAGTCGACGTAGTTCGATGGTCCCCTCTCAAAACGCTAATCCTCAGCGTGCACCATCACTATTTATTTGGTAAGAGACTAAAAGAGTGTGTGTGTGTCTCTGTCTGTATTCATGCGTGTGTATATTTGTGTGTGTACGAGTGTGAAAGAGAGTGCGGGGGGAGTGTGTAGAGGGTGAAAATCCATTCGTCTTGATGTCACTGACGCTTCGATAAATAAATCAACTCACGAGTAGACCTATCATTGAGTCGTGCGGTGAATTATATGGTACACAATCCTCGACATATAACTTATATTTTTATACGTATCAACTGACATTTGTAATTCGTATTGCAATTTTTACTTTTTCTTCTTGTTTGAAAAAACAAAAAAACAAAACAAAACAAAAAAACAAAACAAAACAAAAAAATGAAATAAAATTTTTTAAATATAAATTAAGTACTCAAAATTTTATTTATTATTTTCTTTTTTTGTTTATTTATTTATTTTTATTTTTTTATTCCTATGTGTCAGTGCATATGGATATGTGTATATAATAAATGAAAGTGAAGAGCATTTTATAATAAACTTTTTTTTTTTTTTTTTATATTTTCTATTCATTTATTATTATTCTTTTGTTCTGTTTTGTTTGGTTTTTTTTTTGTTTTTTTTTTTTTTCTCTCTATTTTTGTCAAATATACTCGCAATTCTCCTATATGAATATTTGTCTTTGATGACAGCAATAAAGATTGTGATAAACGAGTTTGGACATGTTTATATGCATGTGTATGCACGCGCTTTTTTTTTCCTATTTTCATTTTTTATTTATTTATTTATTTATTTATTTTTTTTTTTTTTTTTGGTATATAAGCGCAAACCTCTGGGACTGCACCAAGTACCGCACTTTTTCATTTGCCTAGTATACTAGCCAGAAACACAAACAATAAAAAAAAAAAAGACGAAATATATATATATAATAAAAAATAAAAAAAAAATTTTCTTTTTTTAGTGAACGAGTGAATGAGTCTGCACCAACGACAAATTGAAAACGATCAAGTCTCCACCATAAATTCTGCTTATGACGTATATGATACTCCTCAAATTATATTTGAATACATGAATAGAAGAAAAAAAAATAACAAGACAAAACAAAAAATACATATATATATATATATTTATATATGTAACAAGGCAATAAAACGCGTAATGTTCATTGCTATTTTGATAATTCAAGCTTTCACGTATTTCACTTTCTTCCTTCATATTCGTATTTCAACTTTTTTTTTTTTTCTTCTTTTTTTTTCTCTCTCTCTCTCTCTCTCTGGCTCTTGTTCACTCTCACTCTCTATTTTGGCTTCAAAGCAATGAATACGAATAGGGTTTGGCAAGAGATACGATCATGATCCTGGGGTTAAATTAAATGATTTGCATAAGTAGGTGGGTGTCGACAATCGCAAACATTAACAAACGCGTGCTCCCACAGGTCTCTCTCAGAGGCCTTTAATAAAATGAATATATCCCATATATATAAAATGAGGATTATAGAAATATAGCAGTAGTTTGTGTACGTGTGTGTGTGTGTGTGTGTGTGTGTGTGTGGAACATGTACATAATGGGGAGTTATATGTGTGCAGTGCGCACACGCTCTGTCTTTCCAATTGCGACACGTGTACACTAGTCTGTTGGCCCACTGATATACTCATTTACAATTATACAATTGTAATATTTGATTATTATTGTGTTATATTTAATTTTATCATTTGAATAAATTTATTCATGTGTAAACAAAAAAATAAAAATAAACAAACAAACAAAAAATAATATAATTTTTATGATTATCGTACAATTATTATTTGTACATCGATTTAATCATTCATCATTTTATTTTGATTAATAATAATAAGAAGATGAAGAAGAAAAAGAAAACAATTAATATACTCGAATATTATCGAAAAATAAGGAAAGTGCTTATATATACGTATCAATAGACGAATGTATCTTGATGTTGTTACAGGGTATACTTTTACCCTGGATGAAGGGAAGAAAAAAAAAAAAAACAAAACAAAACAAAAAAGAGAAAAACGTATCAATTCGTATTATTACTATTTGCAGAGAACGAACCAGTCGCGCGTCAATCGATAAAAAGGGATATATATATATTTTGTTTCGCGTGTAAAAGTATAAGATCGGAGAGAGAAAAAATAATTTGTGTATGTGTGTTTGTATGTACGTGAGGAGAACACAGAGAGATGGTATCCTCTTCGTTCATTCTGCGTGGGAAAAGCCAATACAAACAGAATAAAGTAGAGATAGATAAAGTGACGAGGATCATTGGCTTGAGGGGGCGATATAGGGCGAGATAGTGCAAAAGAGAAAACAACAATATATATATATATATATATATATATATATATATATATATATATATATATATATAGTAAAAAAGAAAAAGGAAAAAGATACGTATATATATAAGTTTACTTGTCCACGCGCGCATCATGACTAACCCCTAACTGTATACACGCACGCTCTTAATCCCGGATTGACTCGTGTCACTTATTAATATTTTATGCAAACAACGTGATTTACGCACCACCGAATCATGTGCAGTGTATTATATATATATATATATGTGTGTGTTTTATATGTATATTCGTATAGTGGCAATGGCACTTGGCGTAAAGATAACGAGTAAGTGAAAATCCGATTATCACAGACTAACACAACCGCGGTGTCTTATAATGCGTGACAGCTATTTTAACATGAGCATTGTCTGTTATACATAATTCTTCAATGTAATTTATCATTTATGTAGAGATCATGTAGACATTGATTTGTATTATACATTGCAAGAAATTAAGAACAATTTGTTTATAATATTGACGTTGTTTTACGCATAATTCTAGTTATTACAGTGGGTAAATGTCTGTTTTTTTGTTTTTTTTCTCTTTTTTCTTTTTATGGGAAATTTTTATTCTTCTATTTGTGTGTATTTATTCTGTGATTTTTCATCGTGTTAATGAGATTAATTGTAATTAATAATAATTTTACATAAATAATATGACAATATAATGAATGTGTATTATTATGATGAATTGATACAATTAGACGATTTGCGATATGAGACACATGTCCAGTGTTTTGTTTGTCAGATTTGGACTCACATTGATTGCTCTAATGAACCAAAAACAAAAAATAAAATAGAATAAAATAAAACAAGATTCATTCATGTACCATTCCCTGTGTACATAGAGTACAGTAAATTTTTTTTTTTTTTTTTTTTTCTCGTTATTTATTATTATTCCATATGATACTCTGATTTATTAAGTGACTTTTAATATATTTTCACCTGTTTGTTGTTAAAATTAAAACGATATCAAATATTGTCATCCCAATTTTTCAATTCACAAATTCCAACTTTTTTTTTATCCCCTACAAAAACTATAAAAATCCCTAGTCTGACATTATTTGCAACATTCATATTTATATTTCAATAATCAATAAAGACAAAATATATATCACATACTCCTACTATCACTTCTTATATCCTTATTCTCTTGAAATTTCCTCAAAGATTTAAATTATCCGCATTATACTACCATGAGATACAAAATCCAACCAATAGCTATGTAACGACAGTAACAATGACAACCCCCATTCCTCGTCAAGGATGATCGTCTTTTCAAATCAACATCCACCTCCACCTTCCACATCCACCTCATCCTCCTCTTTCCCCTCTCCCTCGCTCTATTTTGCGCGCGTTTGTGTGTGGTACATACGGATATATATTCACCGTTTGCGCACGATTCTCTTTCGCACTTTTCCCCGCGACAATTTAAATTGCTGATGAGATGATGAGCTATTTTAAATTGATTACATTTAAGTGAATTGGTATATATATCCATGAGGATTTTTTTTTTTTGTTTTTATAAAGATAAATGTGTATAAAAGTAAAATAGCATACAATAATATCTAATTATTTGATATTATTATTATTATTTATTTACTTTTTTATTTAAAATTATAAATGAAAAGTACACGTACATTTGATATGATCGTACATTTATATTTTCATTTACAATTTCATTTCAATACATCTGGAATATAAATTACCAAATATTTCATTATAATTATATATATATACACATAGAAATATAAAATTATTTTACCTTCAACACGATATATAACACACGTATAAAATATTTTTTCATAATCTTGAATAAACGTCGAATGTATTTTAAATATTTGATGGTATTTTTATATAAGTAAACTCGATATATATTGTTGAAAAAAAAAAATTTATAATAAGATACCCTAATAGACGGATTATTATGTAAGATAGAGTGTAAGATAATTTGAATGTAATAATAGTATAGTGCACCGTGTGAAACAGCCGGCTCACAGCTTGGTATATTATATGCCCGTAGGTGTAAAACGGCTATTGTCGATTTATATACTCGCAAATATTAATTTATATATATATATATATCACATGTGTCATCAATTGAGTTTTTATTTTTTTTTTTTTTTTGTTATTTTTATATCATCTATTTGAATATAAATAATACAAAATTTATCGTAATAATAAAATATAATGAATAAAAGAAAACAAAAAAAAAAATATATATATATAAATATTTTTTTTATTTTTTGTTTAGTAGTATTTATCATGTTATTTTATATAATTAAATTAATTACAGTGCACATAGTGGGCATTGACTTTCAATTTAATTGAGATAATTAACGTGATTATTATAACGAGTTTTTATATGTATATGTTATATGATGTGTAATATTACGTACACGCAGTAAAACAAATAACTGGAAAATTATTCACATTTTTATGATAATTATCTTTATAAATAATGAGTAATATTTTTTTTTTTTTGTTTTTTTTTTTGTTTTTTTTTTTTTTTTTTACGATGAATTTTTTAATCAAATGTGTGAATTGAACTTGAACAGAATGCAAAAATATCGAATATACATTATTTCAGTGTATAAATATATATATATATGTATTGGGGAAACAGGTGCGTGAAAATACATCTGCCTGATTGTGAAATTACACGCTGATTATATACAGGACCAAATTTAAAATAATTCTTTTATATCTTTATCATCATTATTACTGTATTCTTTATTATTATTATTATTTTTAAATAAAATATATAAACAAAAAATAAGAAATATAAAATAAAATAATAGATATATTCATACACGGAGAGAATTTCATCGTAAAAATTATCCGGCAATTCAGGATAGAACCGAAACATCCTACAGTTACGAAATATATTATTCATTTTTTATTAGAAATAAATTTTAGGACATTACGTAGGATTTTTGGAAAGTTTAAAAAAAAAAAAATGTCTAAACTGTATTATATTTTATTCTCAATACGTTTTAATTTTACTCTTATATCTGTAAATTTTTTTCATGCAGTGCACAATTTTTTTGAGCCTCCACTTTTCGATGATAAAAATTACCGATGACTTGAATGAATTGTCGGAACTGAGTTTGAGTAAATTTTATCATAAATTACATGGAAATCGGTTGTTGATGTTCGATAATTATCGGATAGTTTTGGACTGGCTACAAATTGACCAAACTGTATTGGGCCATGTATGACATTTGCGCGCCGAATCAACCAATCACTCGACACGGCTAATTTTTCCCATGCAGTCCTTGCAATAATTATTTGAATAATTTATACCAAACCGATAGGTAATAATTTCATCTGACAAGCAATAATAATTATAAAAATAGAATAATATCCCAGACATACTAGACTACAACCTAATTTTTCCACTGTATTTCACAATATTTTACAGATCATTCTCTCTTCGTGTAAGTATGCAAATACACAGAATGGGACAATTTTGAAAGCCAATGAAAAATGAAAAGAAAAACTCAAATGGATTATATTTTATATTTTATTATTCTCATTTACCAATGGGTAATATTATACAAATACATTTTTTTGAATATAAATAAAATATAAATTTCCTACTATTGATATGACACAATTACCAATTGTCAAATGATAAAATATAAAATATATACATGTGTGAGTGTGTGTGTGTGTGTGTGTGTACATTTGTGTATTCATAATTTGTCTCAATGTGACAATTCAATTTATAAACAAATTTATTATTACACTAAATGAAAAATAATAACCAAAGTTTTTAAATACATTTTTATTATATAAATAAACATTTCAATTATTTACCAACATATATATATATATTATACGACATATTCATTGAAATCATCTATTCAAATATTTCAATATATCTATATATACATATATATGTATATAAATACATAAATATTATATTTTAATACAAATATATTGTATAGAGAGTGGTCAACAACACATCAGAATATCACTGACTATTCGTAGTGTAACAAAACATCTGACATAATGTACAACAGGAGAATATAAAATGGAAAAATATATATATATATATATATATATATATATATGTACATCCGCGAGTTGCAAAGTGACACTGAGAAATACTCTGAGCCTAATGCACGCATCATGTCAATATACACATTATATAAGGGAATAAATAAAGAATTGGAGTGATAGAGTGGGGGGAAATAGAGTCCCTCGTTTTATAGTGTTAAAAAGAAGAAAAAAAATAATAATAATAATATTAATAATAATAAAAATGAACATTTTAAAGAGGGGAACCGAGAGTGTCAGCAGCTATGACACGTGTTTTATGGCAACTTGTATTATTCCACGACATCTATCGCACGCGTACAACGACTAATATTCTCCGATATACATGTATATATATATTTACATATAAATAACATTTCACTTTCAATTTCGTTAAGTATAACGATATCTGTATACCCGTTGATAAATAATATCATCAATGCTCATCATTTCTTTTCTCCCCTTTTTCACACACCTTCGCATTTATCTCCCGCAAAAGAAACAATCGTATCTCAAGTAACAGAGAAATAATTAAGTTTCTCTACCACCTCTCTCTACATCCTTTTCTTTTGTTTAATTTCATCATTTATTTTTCATGATATTTCAAAATTATTGTTTAACAATTTGTACAATAAGATGAAAAATGATATAAAAAAAGAAAAAAAACAAAACAAAAAAAAAATGATAAAATGAATGAATAAATAAATAAATCTGTAAAAATGATAATGAAAAAAATAATAATAATAATAATAATAATAATAAATAAGTAGATGTGGAACTGTGTTTGTCAGCCATACCAAATATCTTACGCGATGCTCACACCGCGCATGATGCGAAAGAAATGCCTATATAAACTGTAGTATAGAGAGAAAGAGAGTGTTGGTTGTATAGTTTGGGGGGATATGGACGACGTGCGCTGGCACGACAACGTTGGTTATCCGACGTTTCTCTGGGGAACGATCAATGATAGGCCGAGGGGACGAGTCACGTGACCTCGCCGCGGGGAGTTCGCGCAATGCATCACCAACCAGGCAACCCCCACTAACCTCTCTCAACACCCCGCAACACACCACCATTTGCCAGCCTTTTTCTTCATTTCAACCATCCACTCCTTCCCCATATCACTTCTTTACACTGTCCCATACTCTTCAACACTCCCTTAAATAAACTCACATCATCTATATATACATATATACATATATACGGTACATTCTTCAATATAAAATATTTTATTAAATTTATTATCAATTTTTATTTATTGTTTTTTATATTTATTATGTATAATATTTTATAAGTGTAAGATGTGGAAAATAGAGAGAATTAAATTTTTAAAAAATAAAAAAAAATTATTATCATTCCTTTTTTTTTTTATTTTTATTTTATCTTATATGGATTCTATAAATCAATGTTGAAACATTTATAACATTATGGTAGAGTTATTGGCATTTTCCGCTTTGTAATGGTTGCCTATAGCCCCTGACTCTAATGCTCTGGCACCACTAGAATCCAATGGATAAGGGAATATAGTGGGTGGTTGTGATGGTGGTGGTAGTCGCGATGATGAGGGGGATGAAATTCATCCAACAATTTAAAGGGCGTGCGAAGCATTTTATGCGACGGATGTGGTGGACCCGAATTCAATTTATACTTTCTCTCTACGACTTCCGGTTGTGACACAGCACTCTGTACTACATCCTCGCGCACTATTTTTACTTGTTTCCGGATTTCATCTCACACACAGTCAATATATATATATATGTGTGTATATAATTTAAAGAGATTTCAATCTGAAATATTTCATGTTGGAAGAAATAAAATTAATTGAGTTCATAATAGAATTTTATTTTTAGAAATATATTAAATTTATGTTCGTATATTTTTTTTTTTTTTTTTTTTTGTCATTGACGTCAATGATAATTTATTAATATTATAATAAAGATGAAAAATTTTAAATAAAATATATGAATTTAATTCAAATGTCATAATTTTAATTGAATAATTATATAAATATTAATATATTTTTCAATTATATCATAATATATTACGGAATAAACGAAAAAAATCGATATTTATGTATGCAAATTTTTAAACATCTTGAATCAGCTCGTATCGTTGTCTACAAAGACAGCATATGCCCCCACACGGTGTTATATTCACTACTATCAATATATATATATATATATATGTATATATATGTATATGTATGAGTGATATAAGTACAGCAGTCGGTAATATCGAAATTAGAATGATAGACTGTTGGATAGTTGTATCGCTTTTTTAACAATACGGCAGGGTTTTCATTAGAATTTTATTAAATTTACTTGGAGAAGAAAACAAACATATCACACAATAATGAATTATATTGGATATCATATCTCTGTGTATGTATATAAATAAAAATGATTTATATATGTATATGAATCTATGTACACATATGCGTGGCGATAATGCATTTGTTATCAATTCAAGGCAGACACAATTATATTGAAATTATTTAATATACAACGAGTATATGAATATTTTTACAAATTAAAATAGAATACATTGCAAGTAAGGAATATTTAATATTTTGTTATAATTAATCGTTACTAAAATTAATATATTATATTTATATGAAATATAATATTTAAATTTCTGATAAATAATCAATGAATTAATTGTTTATAGATAATAAAAAAAAAATGAGTAAATTGAAAGATACAGATCCAGTTCCAATTTTTCAAGTGGACGATTCATTAAAAGACCGATTGGAACAATTGGCAGATCATTTTTTATCTAGATTCAAATATAAAGCTGAATTTTTTGTAAGAGTACCAGGCCGGTATGAGTTTACTCATAATTATTATTCGTCTTTTTTTTTTTCTTATTTTGAAAATTTTTTTAAATCAATTTTTTAAATTTATTTTATAGGGTAAATTTAATTGGTGATCACATTGATTATTCTGGATATTCAGTTTGCCCTATGGCTATTGAGCAAGATGTCATTGTGGCCGCGGGTAAATCCAATAACACTGGACTTCATCTTACAAATATAAATGATATCTATCCAGATTATCAATGCAAATATTTGCTAGATTGCAGGTTAAACACAGTAGTAATTATTATAATACCCTACACGTCATCAGTTACTTTAATTCATTTATGATATTTACAGAAAAAACTTGGCTGAAGATAATGGATTACATTGGTACAAATATTTACTGTGTGGAATTGTTGGGGCTTTAGAAATAATTCCACATGAAAAACTTGAATCAGTAGGTTTAGATATGGCTATATGGGGTACTATCCCACCAGCATCAGGACTTTCTAGTTCAAGTGCTCTTGTTTCCGCGGCTGTTCTCACACTCATTCACATGTGTCAGGTAAATAATTCTGATCGAATCATCATATAAAATCATGTTATATAAAAATTTTAATAATTTTTTTTAGCATCCAATATCGAGAAAAGAAATTGCATTAGTTAGTGCGAAAGCTGAACGACACATTGGAACTCAGGGTGGTGCTATGGATCAAGCAATTGCCTTTCTTGGAACAGCAGGTTAAACGATACAGTTTTTTAATTACTGATTATTTTACTTGTATATCAGTTTGTGTGTGGATGTGTGAATGTGTGTGTGTGCTACTGTAGGTGCTGCTAAATTGATTGAATTCAATCCACTGCAAACCACTGACGTAATGTTACCCAGTGACGCTGTATTTGTTATTGCAAATAGTATGGTGAAATGTAATAAAGCTGCAACATTAGAATTTAATACGAGAGTTCAAGAGTGTAAAATTGCTACGCAAATAATAGCAAAGAAACACTTTGAAAATTGGAAAGAAATTCAAACGTTGGGCGATCTTCAAGAAAAATTACAAACTAATTTTTCAAAGACATTAGCAATTGCCAAAGAAGCATTGAAAAATGAAAATCCATCGTATATTAAACGTTGTCAACATGTTTTTGAGGGTATTTATAAATATTTCATTCAAAATAATTAACTCATAATAATAATAATAATAATAATAATAATAATCTATTATTTTATAGAAGCTGCAAGAGTATTGAAATTTCAAAAAATTTGTCAAAGCACTGAACCTGATCGAATCCAATATCTTGGTGATCTAATGAATCAAAGTCACGAAAGTTTACGTGATCTTTATGAATGTAGTCACGTTATGGTAGACACACTTGTCGATATTGCAAGAAATTGTGGAGCATTGGGCGTCCGTTTAACCGGTGCTGGGTAGGTTATCACAGAAAAAAAAAATAATAACAATCAATTATATTCATATCTACTTATTTAACTTTGTTTATTATTTTAAGTTGGGGTGGATGTGTTGTTGCTTTGACAACGCGAGACAATGTGGAAAAATTTGTGAATGATTTGAGAGAACAATTGAGGGAGCAATTGTACTATGAATCAGTGAAAAATTATGATTTAAAAGCTGTTGTTTTTCCAACAGAACCCCGACAAGGCGCAGCTATTTATTATACACGATATCCATCATGTTGATAATTAAATTGAATAATATACATACATAATAAATTACATCCATCAACATACGGAAAAATTGAAATAATCATTGTATTTATATATATATTATAAGTATTTTAGAAGGAAAAAATATAAAATATAAAATACGAAATAAGGAAAACATTTGTTGGCTACTAAAAATCAATTTTTATTTATTTCCGTGATTCCAAATACACTATCAATCAATTAGATTTTACAACCGCATGCAATTCCTTTTGTATATCTTGCAAAGTTTTTCCTTTAGTTTCCGGCACGCAAAAGTAAACATAAGTAATAGCGCAAACATTCAATGCGGTAAATATCCAAAACGCAACGTGAGTGCCAGCCGAATCGGATACTATTTGATATGTTTTGCCAACGGCAAAACCAGCGGTGTTTGCAAAAAATACAGTGATGGCACAACAAAGAGGTTTTACATTTGTGGGAAATAATTCACCAATTATTGTAGTAGGAAGTGGCGCAAGACCGAGAGAATAAAAGACAACATAGAGCATACAACCGAGTGCAGGTAGCCATTCTAAACCCGTTATATCCACATTCATCCATCGTAAATTGAAATAAATAGCAACAATCGCGGTAGAAATAAAAGATCCTATTGTGGAGAGTAACAAAAGTGGACGGCGTCCATAGCGATCGACAATGACAGCACATAAAGCTATACTAACTATCTGAACGACACCCAATATCATTGCCAAATACTTACCATCCAATTCTATATTCATATCATCAAATATATATTGGGTATACATCATAATTGCCTGACTCCCAGATAATTGTTGAAATAAACCTAATGTCACTCCAATAGTGAGTAATTTAAGATGAGTTGGTTCAAATATAATTCTGAGCGGATGATGATTGTTATTTGCTATCTCATTTTTTATCGCTGTCTCGATCACAATTAATTCCTCAGTTATGTCATCTTCAATTTGTCCACGTAATTTAACTAATGACTTGGCAGCGGCATTGTAATTTCCGCGACGCAACCAATAGTATGGTGATTCCGGTAACCATGAAAAAAATCCAACAAATACAATCGAAAGAACTGTTGAAATCAATGAACTCGTTGTAATTGATACAAATGGTGTTAGGGTGTAGGAGTAGAATATCCCAAATCTAGATGATACCATAATCAATGTCAATAAAATTCCACGTATTTTTGCTGGTGAAATTTCACCTAAATACATTGGTGCTACGGCAAACGCAATGCCTGTACCTATCCCACTGATAAACCTTGAAACGTACAATTCCTGTACAATTCAATGAATAATATTATATACATTGAAAAATGTATTTTAAACTATTATAAATATCCCAAATATTATGAGAAATATATATTTTCACTTACCCAAACGTTGATAGCAAAAGCAATTGTAAGCCATCCAATAATCCATGGCAATGCTGCCATCATCATAATTGTTTTTCTTCCAGCAAGATGACTAAATGTGAGAGTTAAAAATGGCCCAACGGCACATCCTGCCATAAATATTGATGCGATCCATCCACCTTCATCTTCATTTATAATAACAGGTGAGTCCGTTTGTTTATACAATACCAATGCCGATGAACTCCATCCATAGCCAATACTACCGGTTGCAATACCAATGTATACTGTAATATATTAAATACAATATTTCTTATAATTTTTGGAAATATTTTTATATTTATTGCATTACAATTTAACATAAAAGAAAAAAAAGAACAAAAAAAAAAAAACAAAAAAACTCACCAGCAATCGCAGCTAAGTATAGAAGTGACATTTTCCAACTAGACTACTGCACAGCATATACTCAAAATCTCAAATTATTCCAAAAATAAAAAAAAATATATATATATATATCATGTGATTCTACGTTATCACAATCATAATTACTATAATTTTCATACTTTGTAATTATCTATTTGTTTAATGATAAACAAATAAGATAAAATATATGCAATGTATTTTATCGAAACAGATGGTTATATCTATTACAAAATAATAACTAAACAAAAAACGATATTCAAATTTGAAAGACATAAACATACATAATTTAATTACTTTGACAAACTATTATTTTCTTAAGATATCATTAATTAATTTTACATTTATTATTATTTTTTGTTCTTCTCAAATTCACTTATATGTTTAACTTAAAATGTATCACAGTCTTTTAATGTTTTTATATTTTTAGCTAATTCAATATACGTATTTACAATGTAAATATTAAATACAAAGTATAACGAGTACTTTTTGTTTCATATTTAGAAATTTTCGTTCATTGAATTGCACCTAAACACAATGACTGGACATTTTAAAACACTAATACAAAGAATGATCAGGTTGTATATTAACAGAATCACGGCAATTTGTTGGCGGTGGATTATCATCGTCGGAGTTATCACGTCGTTGTGTAATTGACGTAGACTGTTGATAATTGTCATAAGTTAATTGATTTTGTTGATTTTGAACATTTTTTTTAGGTGCCATATATCTCAACGGTTCTTTATTATCCATATTAACAATATGACGAATATTTTCACTAAGAGTATTTAATATTGGCTTTTCAATCGGCCTATTATTCAACAAATTCTCCGTTATTTTTTCATAAAAAAGTATATAAGGAGTGCGTGGTGCTTGCAGTTGAAAAAATTCATCTAAAGTCGTTTTGGAAACGAAATTATCATTAAATTTGTACCATATTTTCTTGCGATCTCTGGCATATGTAAGATAATGACCGTAATCCATACTAAATCCCACATGTACAACCGCAGCGTATAGTTGATAAATTTCGACATAATTATTTTCATTACCTAATACGGGAATTCGTATAATCTCATCATATTTCACTTTATGTAATAATTTTTTTTTCAATCGGGTATCCGCATCATAGTGAAAGTGTTTCAATGTTAAAATAAGATGTGCAGGTGCACGTAAAATTTGGATTATTCTTTCTGCATCGCATAAACTATTACACCGATCGCAATGATACATATTGTCACCAGTCAATTTTTCTGGCCTTAAATAATCGCTAATAAGATCATTAATTGTTACTTGTTGATTGGCAGTGATCTCTTCGGGAAATGATAATTGTAATTCCCAATAATGATCGTTATTATTTGAATTTGTGTGGCACTGATTACATTGATACGTAGTACTGGATTCACCACCAAAAACTCGATAAACCAAACTTGATTGTAAAATCGATGACAAACTTGAACAATCGACATTTTCTCCAATGCCACAATCGCTTAAATTATTATCTAAATAGATAAAAAATTTTTTAATTAAATACTTATCACAAATAATAAATAAAATATATAAAATTAAATTTTTTTTTCATACCATCAATTGTATTTGGATATCTCAGTGTTTCCAGTTTCACAGGATCGTTGTGTGATTTATTACTCAATATTGTGTCAGAAATTGTTGGCTTTGTCATCATTAATCGCTCTTGCTCATATAAAATATCAAGCAAATGACAAAGAAATTCAGCGCTATCTTGCTGTTGTCCTGGTGTAAAATAAACTGGTCTTGATGCTCGAAAAAAATCAGTTGGTGACAAAGAGTCTCGACGTGAATACATCAATAGTGCAAATAATCGTTGCAATTCACAAATAATACTATTTTTACCAATATATTTTTCATCATATGTGAGAACTTGATCGCAAAATTGTGTTGTCATCGCCAATGCTTGCAAAACACTATTCATATAACATGTATTACCCAAATTATTCAATCCAATTTGTTTGAAATTATTATTAGAACTATTTTGCACATTTATCCCATACTTTTGGATTGATTTGTATGATGTCTCTGAGCGTATATGCTTTATCATTTCATAATAAAGCGGATGCAAGTGTGAATGTGCTAAAGGAAGACGTAATAACGGAGAAATGGATTCTATACAATTATCAGATACAGAAGCTAAAACTTCAAATCGATTTTGCTCACGTAAGAGTTCAATAAACTTATTTATCCATACAAAAAGGGTATCATGTTTTAGCCATTGTGTTGCCCATTTACATAGTGTAGAAAGCAATTTCACCAGATTTTCATCATTTGCTTCAACGACGATTGACAAAATCAAATTCGAAATTGATTCAGACTTTGCCAATTGTAAAACAACAGTGAGTGCTGCCCCAGGATCAGTCTTTATTATTTTGTCGTAGAGCGTTTTCATGCATGCTATAATCAACTTTTCTTTATCCAATTTTATAGTATCTAAATCAATTATATTCGATAGATCTTCGTATATTAATTGAACTTCTTTCTTGAATTCACGTATATCTTTGACATCACTAGGCATAGTAAATAATGATAAGCAATTAACAATTGCTTCGCAAAATTTATAGATTGATTTGAAATCAGATAAATAAATATTCTGATGATTGATCAACACTTCGATAATATCATGAAGTAAATTTAATTCTTTACTTTCTTGAAAAATATTATTTAAAAAAATTGCATAATTATTATTCGTCTCTGTTTTCGAACTTTCAATAACCTCAAATACATTTTTATTTATTTTGTATGAAAAAAATTCCAACAATTTCGGGATTTCATGCACATTTTTTATACCATTACTTATAATTATTTCCATTACGCTTCCAATTAAAATTTCTTCGTTTTCTAATTTTAATTTTTTTAATTCTTCCCAAACTTTGTCAATAGGTTGAACATTCGAGTCATTCATTATTATGAGTAAATAAAACATAGATTTGTGATCCATGATGAATAGTGTAAAAATTAAATTTTATTTAAATACTTTAATTTTAATGATATATTTATACGTAATTTGTTATAAAGATACTGTATTCGAATAAGGATTTTACGAAACTAGACACTGTATATTGGAATAAAGAAAATACATGTTTATTTTCATTACAAACGTACACACACATTCGAGATCATTTTTACGACTCATCTTCCCAAATCTTTCATGCTGATTGGTCACCATTAGCATGCACAAAATGGTGTCGGGAGAGCATTGGCCAACTGAAATAACGACATTTTATCGCGCGTGCATTTTAATATCAAAACTTAAATTCAATCAATTTACAATTCATAAATAAAAAAAAAATCACATATATAATCTATTTTTTATATGACATAAAATTATATGAATTTTATAACAAAATATTTGTTTGGTTAGAAATCAAATTATGTGCGCAGTATTGCGCGCAATATCACATTTTAAATTGCAATATAATTTGATTGGATAACTGTAACCCAATCGTGATCAGACATAATTGCCGCGAGTTCCGGATACCAATTTTTTTTTTATTTATTTTTTTTTTTTTGCAATTAAATTTGCATTTTTGTATACTTTATAATATTTCAATGGAAAAAATTTTATTTCTACACAAATAAATTTTATTCATGAATATAATACACTTTGACGGAAATAAGATAATTTTGCATTCATGGTATAGCACAGACAGCCATATTGTTGATGTGTCACGTGACAAGGGACAGAGCAGTGAGGTGAATGCGCCGGGTCAAATTCGCTCAAGAAAGTCGAAAATTCACGCGTGTTAATTCATAATCAGCAATCTTCTTCAAAGCCACAATCTTACAATCATGGATCCGCGCGAATTGACGGTACTATTACGCGCGACCATTGATCCGGCCCAGCAAAAGCAAGCAGAAGAACAGCTTAATCAGGTGAGTCGCCCCTGAAAAAAACGTGTTTTTTCCTCTCAATCGGATGCTCACATCATTACTCTTTTCTCATACCACCAACATGTGGCATCGTCCTTCATGATCAATTAATTTTTCTTCTGCACATCTATCCCATTACCCCAAGTCATCGTCAAAAAATCATATAATTTTATCAACTTCTTCATCTAATCATCTAACTATTAAGTTTATATTCTATCAATCGACCATATAATTCTTTCAACAGCAGTTATGTATCACACGTTGCAATTAGTACATTTCCAATAATATATAAGAAAAAGAAGAAAAAAAAAAGTCAACATGTTTTCAATCGACAATTTCATGAAATTCATTTTTAGCAGTATAATTATTATCCATTTTTGTTACCAATATACTGAGTATATTTAATTCCCAATACATGATAGGAGTTATTTTTACACAACACAACATACTCGTGAGGTTAACATCAGGAGATTGGAATGCAATTGATTTATAGCATTTGTACAAATATACATTTTCGATAAACATTATTTCATATTTATAGTGTTAGGATAATTTATTTGTTTACAGATTCACAAAATTATTGGATTTGCACCCAATCTTTTGCAAGTAATCATGTCTGGTGAAGTTGACATGCCTGTAAGACAAGCTGGTAGGTTAATTATATACAATATTTATTATTAAATATCAATAAATATTGTATGTTTTATTTGAAAATATATAGATTTAATATATTGACATTAATAAATATGATGTTTTTTTCTTCTTATCGATACAGGTGTAATATATTTGAAAAATTTAATTGTTACCAATTGGGCAGATCGTGAACCTGAAAATGGCCCAGTACCATTTAGCATTCATGAACAAGATCGTGCTATAATACGTGACACCATTGTTGATGCTGTTGTTCATGCACCAGAAATGATTAAAGTACAATTGGCAACGTGCATCAATAATATTGTCAAACATGATTTTCCAGGACGATGGACACAAATAGTAGACAAAATAACAGTTTATCTTCAAAATCCCGATGCTGCATGTTGGCCCGGTGTCCTCCTTGCACTTTATCAATTAGTGAAAAATTTCGAGTAAGTTTTATCTGCGTTTGAACATGATAATTAATAATTCTTTAAAATATATTTATTATTATTATTATTATTATTATTATATTTTTATTTCATTCAGATATAAAAAGGCTGAAGATCGTGGACCACTAAATGAAGCAATGAATTTACTATTTCCAATGATATATCAATTGATGTTACGTCTTTTACCTGATCCATCTGAACAGTCGGTGCTACTACAAAAACAAATACTCAAAATATTTTTTGCACTTACACAGTATTCACTTTCTCTCGATCTTATCTCAAGAGAAGTATTTTCACAATGGATGGATGTTATAAGACAGGTGGCGGACAGGCCAGTACCACCAGAAACAAATAATCCAGATCTTGACGATGATGAACGTGCCGATTTACCATGGTGGAAATGTAAAAAATGGGCACTACACATACTTCATCGAATGTTTGAGAGATACGGCAGTCCAGGTAATGTTACCAAAGAATATAAAGAATTTTCGGAGTGGTATTTACAAACATTCAGTGGTGGCATACTAGAAGTTTTATTAAAGATTTTGGATCAATATCGTCGTAAGATTTTTGTTTCACCTCGTGTTGTACAAAAATCAATAAATTATATAAATCAAAGTGTGATTCATGCGTACTCATGGAAATTCCTCAAGCCCCATATGTTTGAAATAATTCGCGATGTTTTATTTCCAATCCTGTCGTGCTCTGCAGCCGACGAAGAATTATTCAATGATGATCCGTATGAATACATAAGAATTAAATTTGATATTTTTGAGGATTTCGTATCGCCAGTGGTTGCTGCTCAAACTTTATTACATTCATCATGCAAAAAACGCAAAGATATGCTACAAAGAACAATGCAATTTTGTATGGAAGTATTGACAAGTCCAAATGCTGATCCACGACAAAAAGATGGTGCATTGCACATGGTGGGTAGTATAGCTGACATATTGTTGAAGAAAAAATTGTACAAGGAACAGATGGATAAAATGCTTGTGCAATATGTTTTTCCGGAATTCAATAGTCTCCATGGACACATGCGGGCACGTGCATGTTGGGTTTTGCATTATTTCGCAAAAATAAAATTCAAACAGGAACAAATTTTAGTTGAAGCTATTCGTTTAACAACAAATGCCTTGCTCCACGATCGAGATTTACCGGTAAAAGTCGAAGCAGCCATTTGCCTTCAATCATTATTATCAGCTCAAGATAAAGCCCAAAAACATCTTGAACCCCATGTAAAGCCAATAACACTTGAACTCTTGAATATCATTAGAGAAACTGAAAATGATGATTTAACAAATGTAATGCAAAAAATTGTTTGTATATATACACAACAATTAATGCCAATTGCAGTGGAAATTTGTCAACATTTGGCAGCTACTTTCAGTCAAGTTCTGGAAACAGATGAGGGCAGTGATGAAAAAGCCATTATGGCAATGGGTCTTTTGAATACAATTGCAGCGTTATTAACTGTTATGGAAGATCAACCACAAATAATGGCAGAATTACAACCAACTGTACTCCAAGTTGTCGCTCACATATTCGGTCAAAGTGTAATAGAATTTTACGAAGAGGCACTATCACTTGTTTATGATTTAACTGGCAAATCAATTTCTGAAGACATGTGGAAAGTACTTGAATTAATGTACCAACTATTCCAAAAGGATGGATTTGATTATTTCACTGACATGATGCCAGCCCTTCATAATTATATCACAGTTGATACACCGGCATTTTTATCTAATGAAAATCATGTTCTCGCAATGTTCAATATGTGTAAAGCTATTTTGACAGGTGATGCTGGCGAGGATCCCGAGTGTCATGCTGCAAAACTATTGGAAGTTATTATTTTACAATGCAAGGGCCATATAGATCAGTGTATACCATCGTTGGTACAATTAGTCCTTGAACGTTTGACACGTGAAGTTAAAACATCTGAATTACGAACGATGTGTCTTCAAGTTGTTATTGCAGCACTTTATTATAATCCAAGATTATGTTTAGAAGTTATGGACAGTCTACAGGGAACTTTGGGTCAATCAACAGATCCCATTGCTTCGCATTTTATCAAACAATGGATTCACGACACTGACTGTTTTCTTGGATTACACGATCGTAAATTGTGTGTTCTTGGACTGTGCACTCTCATAAGTATGGGCCCAGCTAGGCCACAAGCTGTGAATGAATGTGCTCAGCGAATCATTCCCTCATTGATTCTTCTGTTTGATGGATTAAAACGAGCATACGCAGCTAAAGTTGCTGACGATGAAGAAGAACAAGATGATGAAGAGGAGAGTGATCTTGACGAGGAAGTTTTATCGTCTGACGAGGATGACATTGACGATGCTAGTCAGGAATATCTAGAAAAACTTCAGGAGAAAGTTACAAAATTATCTAATCAACATGGGTTTAATATAAATGCATCAATACAAGATGGACACGGTGATCACAGATCAGATGATGATGACGACGATGATTCCGACTTTGAAGCTAACGAAGAAACAACACTTGAATGTTTTATTACACCATTAGACTTTGACGATAACGATCAAGATGAATACGTTGTATTTAAAGAAATAATGCAAAGTAAGTGATTATAATATTTTATTTATTTTATTTATTAATTTATTTTTAATATATAATATATAATTAAATGAATATTTTTAGCTATTGAACGAAGTGATCAAGCATGGTATCGTGCTCTCACCAGCCACTTGACAGCTGAACAACAAAAAGCCCTTACTGAAGTAATATTACTTGCAGATCAACGAAAAGCAGCATTAGAAAGTAAACGAATCCAACAAAGTGGTGGTAAGTTAATTTTTTCATATTAAATCATTTGCCTATTATATTTATTTTATTGCATTTTCACAGGGTACGCCTTCCATCCACAATCTGTCCCCACTTCATTTAATTTCGGTGGAACGCCATTGGGTCGATAAAATAAAATTTCTTTCTTAAACATTTATTTCTATTTAGACATTTAAAAAAAAAAAAACTACAGTAAGTAAATGAACAAATTGAATTATTACATTCGAAAAACATTTTCCAAATTCTAACAAAAAAAAATCCACTGATTTAATCTGATTGTAAAACAATGACTCTTTTGATGATGATATTATGCATTTTATTATTTACTATTTTTATGTGAAACAAATTGTACATTATTGAAGGAAAAAAAAAATAGAAAAAAAAAACGCGGAAATGACTAAATAATTGTACTCCACTTTCCGAGAAAAAATTGATGTCAAAAACGAAAAGAAAATAATCACTTTATCATGAGGCTATAAAAGCTGAAAAATGATTTTGTACAATATACTAAATCAAATCACAATACGCTTTATAAATTTGAATGTTTGTATTGTGTATTGATTTTTAGATAAATATACTTTGGATACTGCGGTGTGTGTATTTTGTTTGGATTCAATTTTTATTCTTGTTTAACAAAAATCTTTTGTGTAATGAAGAGAAGTAAAATCATGGAAGTGTTTTTGTTTTATATATTTACATCATTCACATAATACACAGTAACTACTACTCACTATTTTGTCGGGCAAAACGCAGGTAGTTGGCCAAAAACTTGTATCCACAATGTATATGCAATTATGACTCTTCAAATTCGGCTTATTTCGATTCTTTAGAAAATGAAGATCCCGCCGAGGCGTTTAATTACTAATGTTTGTTAAATAAAAAAGAAATGGAAAAAAAAAAGTATGTTAAATCGTTGGTATGAATATATCGAAAAGCTAATTTTTAATACACGTCTAAACAATTATATTTATTTGTAATAATTGATTTTTCATTATCCTTATCCAATCCATGAATGTAGTGCCTTATAAATAATTTAGCAAAAAAGGTATAAATAAAATTGTCTTATGTGACGAATAAAATATACGACATATTAATCGAATTTATAGTGCACAAATCGCGCGAATTATTTTTATTATTCAATATTACATCATATTTTATCTATAAATATTTATCAGATATTTAATTTGTAAAGTTATCAGCAAAATGACGATTAAATTTCTCGTATTTTCGAGAAAACCTTTCGCCACTTCATTTTTAAGAAATATTTTCTTTTTTTTTTTATGTACTTTATATCTTATTTAAGGATTTAATGTATAAGAGATTCTATAGTAAACATGAAGAAAAAAAATAACAGTGATTTCAAAGACCAGTATTATATTTCTTTTTAATCGATTCTAAAACATTCTTACACTAATCGCGCAACGCACACGAGTAAAGATAAAGTGTACGAGGAAAACATCAATTCTAAAAAAAAAAAAAAACAAAAGAAAAAAAAATGTATATTCAATGGTAGGGCCCTAAAGTGCCACTGATGAAAATTACTTATCATTTTTTCAATATTTCTGATAATAAATAAATCAGGGAAAACAATTATCACCGTTACCACAGATAGATTGTTGAGTTTTTTCCTTGTCTTCTCTTATATTCAATATCTAATAATCATTATTTTTTACATTAATCTCCACGGTGCCATGTCTAATTAATATAATACGGTGAAATATAAAAAAAAAAAAAAAGATTAAAACGGTGGCTTGAAAAGAAAAATATTTTAATTATCCCGAGCAAATAACACGACAAACTTCAAACATTGTTCCACTCACATCAATGATGTTATTTACAGCTCTATATATTGCCCAACTAACAGCTCACAATTTATGTATTTAAATTCATCTATGTGTATAAATATGTGTATATGTTTATATATATTTATATAAATATATATATACATATACATATATATAATTAAGGGCTTAAGTTCGTCGTTGTGTGAGAGAAACTAACTGACAAATAGTTTTAGTAGATTGAATGTTAAAAAAGCTTCTTGAATTTTGTTTTCATTTTTTCATTTTTTTTTTTTTTTTTTTTTTTTTTTACGAATGATAAATATGAATTAAGATATTATTCAAGCAACAAAGATAAAATGTCGCAATTATTTCATGTGCTGCATCTATTACATCGAGGTTTCTCTCACATTTTTCTTCCTTCTATTTTCCATTTTATCTCTTTAAATAGCGACTCTTTTTGAGATTATGTGAAAATTCGTAGGTGTGGCAATATATCACTTGAGACACCGCTCAAAATATATGGATCCCACATATCCACCTCTCATGGCTTTTGTGACATTTTGTTCAAAAGCTCTTCTGTTGTTTTGTAAAACTTCCGCGGCCTCTTTATTTAATGGATCCTCTGGATTTGGTTCCTATAAATCGACACATATATACTTTGTACTATGTACACAATCAATAAATCAATATATGTCTCACCAAAAAAAGATATTGTAAACCGTAAACAATGGAATTTATAGTTAGTACTGGTTTCCAATCTTCTCTCAATATATTGAGACACACATTACCCTCTAAATCAATGTTTGGATGATAAACTTGTGTTTCACATTTGACTTTTGGTGGTTCATGAGGATAATTGGGACCAACTTTAAAACTAAATGTAAAGCGACCACCTCGATAAAAACCCTAAAAATAAAATATAATGAGATAATTATGAAGACTTCAAAAGTATATTAAAATAAACTCACTTCATCCGGACATATAATTAATTTAAAATTTAATAAATCATCCGCATCGGGAAATTCTGTTCCACATGTTTTTGGAAGATTCAGTTCATTGATGTCTACAAACAAGAGAGAAAAGTAAATATCATTTAAAATGAATAATTAAATTATTGATATGCTATTATAACAATAATAATTATATCATAACAATAAATAATTTATTTATGTTTATGTTCTCGTGTATAAGTGTGTGAAATGTATATATAACGACTAACCTTTTGTAATTCTCAGCTGTGCAGCGGATGCTTTTTTCTGCGTACCTGCTTTAGGTGATTCGCCATCTTTTTTAGCTTGTTTCAACGAAAATAATTTAATCATGTTAGGGATACGTAAATTAATCTTTTGACTTTTGGAGTCATACAAGAGACCTTTTTATAGGTACAGATTTACAGAAAGGACAAAAATATAAAGGACAAAAATCTACAATATTTGACAAGCGGGCAATCCGCTTGCACCGCGCGTCAACCAGCAAACTTTTACTATAATAACGGATTTTAAAGTTATAGAGGTTATATTTCGCCGTGTTCATAGAATATATGCTGACTTCACGATTCATTTGAATAATCAAACTCCCATTGATAAATATGAAAATGAAAAAATTGATAAATAAGAAATTTTAAAGACGAAACAAATCTTTCTTTATGCATTGTCGAATGAAATTAGAATTAATATATATATATATATAAATATTTTATTTAAAAAAAAAAATTTTCACATTTTTCAATGTATATCACAACATATAAAATAATTTTAATAACAATTTATACAGACATAAATAGTGACACCATTTTGGTTGCGTTTCCGTGGTAACGGCGGTAACGGTACCAAGCACAAACAAATAATTCGTCGATCTTTTTAAGTATTGAGGACAATTGAGATTTTTTATTAATAATCATACAATTGTCATTATAATATAAATCATTATGAGAGCCCACCCAACGTGGGTGGATAAAGTACAAGAAAAAACTGAACAATGTATATATGATTTGTGTTTTAATCCGGATGGTACACAATTGTTAGTGGCTGCGGGTCAGCAAGTACTTGTTTATGAAACAACAAAGGGTATTTTGATTCAATCATTGAAGGGACACAAAGATACAGTCTATTGTGTGTGTTATGCAAAAGACGGAAAAAAATTTGCGTCCGGTGGCGCGGATAAAAATGTTATTGTATGGACATCAAAACTCGAAGGAATATTAAAATATTCTCACAGCGAAGCCGTCCAATGTATGCAATTCAATCCAGTATCACATCATTTATTCAGCTGTTCAATATCTGACATTGCATTTTGGTCAACCGAACAAAAGGCTGTACAGAGACATAAATCTGGTGGACGAGTTAATTGCTGTTCTTGGACAAAAGACGGCCAGTATTTAGCAATTGGTTTATCTGCTGGATATGTATCAATAAGAAATAAAAATGGTGAAGAACAATTGCGCATTGAAAGATCAGGATCATCATCAATTTGGAGTGTATCATGGGGTCCAATTCGCGATGAATCGAATGTTGATATACTTTGTATAGCAGAATGGAGTGGAACGATATCATTTTATACATTGAATGGAAAACAAGTTGGACGTGAAAGATCATTGAATTTTATTCCATTAAAAGTTTCACACTTTCCAGAAGGACAATATGTTCTTGTCACTGGTAGCAATAAAAAATGTTTGTTAATGACACACGAAGGTATTCAATTGACACAAGTTGGTGATACATTTCCATCGTGGGCTTGGAGCTGTGCCATTCATCCATCATCAAGTTATGTTGCCGTTGGATGTCAAGATGGTACAATAACATATTTACAATTATCATGGAATATTGTACATGGATTGTATGGCGATCGTTATGCGTATCGTGAAAATATGACCGATGTAATAATTCAACATTTAATAACAAATCAAAAAGTACGAATTAAATGTAAAGATTTAATTCAACGGATAGCTGTTTATCGAAATAAACTAGCAGTACAATTACCAGAGCGTGTTATTATATATGAACCATCGGGTAATAATGATACAATGCATTATCGAATACAAGAAAAATTGGCACAGACTTTAACTTGTAATCTCTTAGTTGTTACATCAAATCATCTAGTATTATGTCTAGAAAAACGATTACAGAGTTTATTATTCTCAGAAATTGTTGAGCGTGAATGGATACTCGATAGTACAATAACTTATATTAAAGTTGTTGGTGGACCACCGGGAAAAGAATGTTTAATTGTGGGCTCGAAAAGTGGCCAAGTTATGAAAATATATTTGGACAATCCATTTCCCGTGAATTTAGCTAAAGTTGATGGTCCAGTACGATGTTTGGACACTAGTTCAATGAAAGAGAAGCTTGCGGTGGTAAGCGAAAATGGTGTTCTCTCGGTATTTAATCTCTACACTGATACAAAAATTAATGAATTTTTTGATGTCACAAGTGTAACTTTTAATCGTGCATTTGAAGATATGATGTGTTTTTCTGGTCAAGATTATTTGGCCATCAAAGTTGCGGATTTTCCCGAATACAAACAAAAATTTTGTGGATTTGTCGTAGGTCACAATGGTTCAAAATTGTATTGCATCAATGGAACAAATATAGTTACTGTTGAAATTCCATTATCATCAACAATGTATCAATATTTGGAAATTGGAATGTTCAAAGAAGCATACGATGTTGCGTGTTTGGGTGTTGCAGAAACTGATTGGTTAGCATTAGGTATGGCTGCATTGGATAAATTGGAATTAAATATCAGTCATGCAGCATTTGCACGTTTAAAAAAATTACGTTATATCGAAATTGTCACTGAGATCGAAGAAAAATTGCAATCGGGTGAATGGGGACGTGAGGCTTGTATGGCAATTGCTGCAGCGGCAATGGGTCGATTGCGTGAAGCTGCAAAATTATATCAAAAAGCCGGATTGCAACAGTATGCCCTTGACATGTATTCAGACTTGCGTATGTTTGATATTGCACAAGAATTTATTGCAACTGGTAATAATCAAGATCGTACAGTATTATTACGACGCAGAGCCGAATGGGCAAAAAGTTTAGGTGAACCCAGAGCAGCAGCTGAAATGTTTTTAGCAGCTGGCGATGTCCAGAGAGCTATAAATATTATTGCTGAGTATGGTTGGATTGATATGTTAATAAAAGTTGGTAGACAACTTGACAAAGCTGAACGTGATAGTCTCTCAATTATTGCGAAAAAATTGAGACAATTGGGTGCGACTCATGGCGCGGCTGAAATTTTTAGTCGTCTCGGTGATGATCCAGACGTGGCAGAAGTTTTAGTAGAAGCACAAGCTTGGCCTGAGGCTTTTGAACTTGCTGAAAGAAATCCTAAATTGAAATCAAGTGTATACGGTCCTTATGCAAGGTGGCTAGCGGAAACTGGACGATTCTCGGAGGCACAACAAGGTTATTCAATATTATAATCGTTATATAATTGCAACTAAATACTTTATTAAATTTTTGTTCAGCCTTTCAGATGGCTGGTCAACCAGAAGAGTCTATAAGTGTTCTTACAACACTAGCAAATAATGCAGTTGCTGAAACAAGATTTCGTGATGCTTCGTATTTCTATTGGCTATTATCGCAATTAAGTTTACAATTGCACAAAAACTCTGAAGAGATAAAAATTATTTACCAAGAGTATTCCGATAAAGCTGATATTTACTATGCCTACCACGATGTGTTCAAATATATGGTAAAAATATACTAAATATATCTATTAATATTATTTTTTTCAATTATTTTTGTTAATTAAATTAAAAACACATTAATTTATTTTAGGAAGAACCATTCACGTCACTGATGCCCGAAGCTTTATTCAACATATCGAGATTTTTATTAATGAAAATTCAAGGAATGCGATTAGACGGCATATCAAAATTAACAATAACATATGCTCTTATAAAGCAAGCACGAATTTTAGGCGCAAATAAATTGTCAATGCAATTATTGGAAAGATTACGAAGTGTAAAAATACCCGATCATTTATTAACACAAATTGAAATTGCAACTTTGGGCGCACGGGCATATCAATATCGTGATCCTGAAGAATTGTTACCACTCTGCTATCGTTGCTCAACATTCAATCCTCTATTGCCTGCAGTAAATACAACCAGCAATCGTTGTGTACAATGTGGCTTAAAATTCCAATATTCATTCGTGATGTTTGAAATTTTACCTCTCGTAGAATTCGAATTGGAGGACGGTATTACTGATGACGAGGCGGAAAAATTAATTGAAGAGCCTGCACCCATGATTGATAATGCAATAATGATAGAGAATCAAATGACTATAGCTAACAATGAAGCTGATTTATTTACAGCACGTTTAATAAAATATGAGGTATATTCAAGATAATGTTGTAATGTTTTTTTTTTTGAAATAACTTAATTTACATAATTACATTACAGGACAAAGTTGGAGAACCAACAATAAAAGTTAGTCGTGGTGTATTAAAAAGTATGGATCCATCAAGTGTTTTAATTGTCAAATGGTCAGAGCCATTCAAACCTCGATATTATCGAAATTTACTTACTGATCTTCAAGTGACATTTTGTAAATCTTGTCTAAGGGTAAGAATTAATTGAAAAATCAAATACATTATTCAATACTCACGATAGAAATTTATTTTTCAATAAATTAATTATTTATTGCAGCTATTTCATGCTGATGACTATGAATTATCATTACTACGTCATGGCCACTGTCCATTTTGCCGAGATCCAAATGTCTCAGTGAATTAAAAAAAAAAAAAATGTGTCTTGTACCTGATTTTATTTTATTAAAATCAAATAAATGCAATAGTAATTACGATGTGTTTTTTTTTTCTTAATCAAATATAAATTTATCAATTGAAATTAAATAATACTTTAAATGACTAGCGGTATGTAGGTACACAGTTATGCAAAACTTTGAAATGAGTTTTGTTTGAAATGAGTTCATTGACACAAGTCGCTAATTGTCAATATTTACAAAGCAAACTCCTGCCGTTATCCGGATCTCGAACATGAATTTTTCAAACTTATATCATTCAGTATTAGTTCAGTATCAGTATAAGTTATTCGACATGTTGGGTGAACTCTTAATTGTTGCTGTTGCAGCAGTCGCGATAATTTCCGGTGAGAATTTACCCCCGATGGACAATACATTAACACAACAGCGTAGTGGGAGATGTAAGATTCAAATTAATGAAAAAAAAAAATAATTAATGAATAAATGAATAAATAAATAAACTGTCACCACTTCCCTAATTTCGGATTTTATAATCATTCGTTTGATGTGTTCCAGTTTTTCCTTTATTTAGTATTGTACGTTTTGCCAATTCTGAATGTTCGGGTACAAATTCTTTTAATGGAACGTGTTTTACACGCAAAGAATGTTCTAATTATGGTGGATTGGCAGCTGGAACCTGCGCAAATAAACTTGGAGTTTGTTGTACATGTGCGTAATGGTGACGTTATCATTAGAAATTTTAACTAATGAAGAAAATTGATTTATTTCAGTTCGAAAAGAATGTGGATCATTAACGAGCGTTAATAATACATATTTTGTCAATCCTAATTATTATTCGAGTTACCAAGGAGGTGAAAGGTGTACAATTACGGTTTATCCATGTAGTACAAATATTTGTCAATTGCGTTTGGACTTTTTGGAATTTAGTTTATCTCAACCAAACGCCAGTGGAATTTGTGACAATGATTATCTTTTGATTTCGGGCGCTGCCAGAACTTATCCACGAATTTGTGGCGAAAATGCCGGGCAACACGGTAAAGTTAATTTTTCGTATTTCCTTTTTTTTTCATACACCTATTGACATATTTTATTTTTAGTATATATTGAGTTTAATGGAGCTAATCCTATAACAATTTCGATTGGCACTTATATGGATTATATGTTTGCACGAAAATGGAACTTGAAAATTCAGCAAATTGCTTGTGATTCACCATGGAAAGGTAATACCAAAAATGAAAATATAAATATATGGTTGATAAATAAAGTGAGAAATTGAATTGATACCCTTTTCTAGCCCCAACTGGATGCTTACAATACTACAAAACAATTTCTGGAACTGTAACAAGTTTTAATTATGGAACTGTAACCAATCCACGACGTAAAATTGATATTTATCGAACATTAATGTTATTAATTATTTTCAATCACTTAATAATTTCGTTTTTACAGTTCCATCCACCTTTCCATTTCCTGGATCAAGACAAATGATAAATCTCAATTATGGTGTTTGTATCAATGCAGCAGTGCAATATTGTGCAATCGAATGGTCTCAAGCTGACACAAGTTCTTTTGCAATTTCTGGTGACTCTGAAAATGTCGATACAACCGCAGGTAAAATTATAACGAATTTCGTAAATATATAAATATTACCAATAAACAGCATAATTAACTACATACTATGGGTTCAAGGAATTGATTCGTCTGTTTCGGGAGCTGAATGTGATCACAACTTCGTAATTATTCCGAATCCCGTTGCGAATGGAATGAATTACAATACTGATCGATTTTGCGGAAATGCTTTTCAAACTAAAACCAGCAGTCGAACGCCTTTCATTCTCACTGTCGTAACAAATTCAGATCCAAATGAAAATGCACCACCATCATCAATTGCAATTCAACGTGATATTGGAAATCGAGGTTTTATATTAAAATATCGTCAAATAGCATGCACGATATAAATTTATCTTACTACGTATTCTATAAACGCTAAAAAAAAAAATTACCACGGTAATAAAATTTTTATTTTATCTAAATAGATTTTTATTCACTCAATTGACTAAAAGTGTAGCTCCGCTATGATTGTTTACTCGTTCTTCCATGGCACGAAACCAATTTTCAATTTTTGTATGTTGAAGGGCATCCTTAAAAGCGTCACATCCCTCAATACTCCTCAAAACACCGTAAACAGCTAAATCTGAGAGATCAGGATTTATTCCACCCATAAAAGGACCTCCACGAGAATTGATAATGTTTAACCAATTATTCAATTCATCGTAAAACGATTGTCGAACATCATCCTTCAAGTTATGACGTTTTTTCAATCGTTTTCCAATTATCCACATTGCAAAAGCACCAACGGTTATCATTAATTGCCTTTCCCACAGAGGAAAATATTCATCCCATTTTCCAACCTTATAAATATGAATGATAATAATAATAATAATAATAATAATAATAATAATAATAATGGATAAATAAATAATATGATGCTCTATGTTCATAATATACTCACAACCGAGAACCATTGAAATGTTTGATAAGCCTCACCCAAAGTTCTATAAACGTTCGGCGATAAAGTGTGAACAAGAACATCGTCAGCCCATTTTCTCCATTTCCGTTCTTCACTAATTATATTATAAATATTATTTATCATAATAATTCAGAATAATTATTTGTAAAACTTACACAATGTCATCCAAAGATCGATTTTTAGGTACAGATCCTTGATACATTAGGAAATATTTATTAACTATTTCATGTTTGAACTGTCCATTATCATCATGCATCGCTATAACAGGATAATACTTTGCCAATTCATTCAGTTTATTGCTTTGATCATGGAGATACGATGTAAGAGCTGATACAATCATTGAACTGTCGTTTAAAGGCTGGTAACCACCATCTACTTTTGCTAAAAGTATTGGAACTTTTGTGTACGATGACCATTTTATTTCTTTTCTTAATACTGGATCAACTTCCACTACATCATAAGATATACCATAATAATCCAAGAAAGTTCTCACCTATAAGTAATTATTAATAAAAGTATTAAAAATAATTCTTGAGAATGCATTGAAACGATTGACACGTTTATTATCTTACCTTGCAGCAAAATGGACATGATTGATATTGAAATAATGTTAATTTCAAATCAGTAGGATCAACTGGCGATACAACCTGTAAATTGATAAAATACACACATTAATGATCCACATTTATATTAACAATTCAACATTGCGTCATAATCTCTTACATACTTTTCTTGATATCTCGAACTCCGGCTTATATTTCAAAATTTCTGCTTTGATTTCACTACCGTTCAAAGAAAAATTTTTACGGTCTCGATTAATTTTTTGTAAAGCATAACCTACACCAATTGTAGTACCAATAGCAGCACCAATTAAACTATTCCTTATTATTCCCCTACTGGGTTTTGATTCCTGCACAGTTGTAGGAGGAATTGTTCTAAATGATCGAATTAAATTTTTTTCACTGATATTCACATTTTTACTATATAAATTTGTTGAAAATCTTGCAGTTTTGTATAACACAGCCATGACAACATTCGGCGAAATTAAAAAACTATGTGAATATAGCTGCATAAAATTTTTTCGGGTTATTTTTATTAACCAATCATATTACATCTTATGAAATTAATATTTTTAATAATTGTATTCTGTTTCAACTATAATTTTGAAATTAAATAATTCTTTTTGGAAAAATAAAAATGTCTTTCTGTACATTTAATTATAATTATGAATAAATTGTTTAAAAAAACACATAATATTATATACAATTGGAAAAATATTTATCATAATCAAATCTTTAAGAGGACATATAAATTAAAGTTAGGGCGCATGATGCGCAGAATATCGAAATTTAACTCATGAATCGGTCATTATGTGGCAGCACTTTACTCCCCCCACCACCTTATTTTCCATGTGTGAAGTGACATTTGTGTACTTGGCGCCTTTACGTAATTATACTTGTGACTATTAAACTGTATGGACTAATTCGCATAATGCTCACACGACGGTAAAATTATTCATCTAATTTACTCGATTTTTATCTTCATACTGACGGTTAATTAAATAATTATAATAAACAATGAGTTCGTTAGACGATCCAACAATTAAAATAAAATATAGAAAATGTAAATATCGAGTGAAACGGTGGGAAAGTGATTTCATGGAAAGATATGGTCGTAGACCGAATAAGGTAAGTACAAAAAAATCAAATTAATGCATAATATATTTTTTTTTTTCCCTTCACTTATCATTATTCTTTTATTCAATCACAGAATGATATACGAAGTGCAGATATAAGTATCAAAGAAGCTTATAAAATGTATTGGAATATGAAAACTCAAGCATTGGAGGAAACACTTTTAGATAGCACATTTTTGGACGATATTCAAACTAATGTTTCGATAAATTCATCATTTGATAATTTATCACATTCAGAAAATGTTGAAAACCTTGTGAATAGGAGTAATCATGCATCACCATCTAAAAACATGGAAAATATTTTGCCGGAAAAATCTCCATTAAAAAGTAATTCCATTACATCTATCCCATTGGAAAAAGATTCGATAAATGTTGATGGAGCATGGGGCAAACATCTGAATAAAGATAACATTGCTCCAAAAAGAAAGAGTATGGTTTTTAGATCATCATCATCATTTCAATTATCACAAAATAAATTTACTGGATCGACTTTCTCTAAACGAAATCCAAGAAAATCATTATCAACATCACGACTAAAGAGTAAATCAGACTTGAATAAATCAAACATTCAAATACAAACGACGACGGATATTAAATCTGAAAAAATTTTAGATGATATACAATCAATTCTTGGAGAATCAGTTAAAGTTACACATGAAGATAATAAATTATCATTACAACCATTAAATCCAATTCAACAATTAATAAAATGCGGTTCCAATGTATCTGAAAGAAATATTAATACAGGCTGGCTTGATAGATGCTCCAAAGAAAATGATTTAGAATCAAATCAACAACGGCTTTCTGGTGTGAGTGATTCAGGAATTGAATCAATTGACTCGAACGATAATACACCACCCAAAATAATGACGATCGATAAAGAAAAGTCCATAGAAATTTCTGAGGATGAGGATTTTGTATGTAACAGCGATACAGAAGAGGAACGAAGAAGTAAAAGAATTCGTAATTGGCGAAGAACAATATCAGACATTACTGCTCAACCTACAAAACGACTTTGTGTTGAAACTACAGTTCAAAGAGCCAAAAGTCTTTTACCTGGCCAGCCTTCATTGAATAATACAATTGTAAATTCAATTTCTGAGGTCGTGAAGGATGTTCATGACAAAAATATGAAGTCAACTGAAATTAAAACTTCTGAAAATATTGAAACAAAAATGAACTCAGAAGCGAGTAATAATGCAAAGAAAAACACTATAAAAGAAATACCAACACTTAAATCAAAAGTTGAGGATTCCGATGACGAATCAATAAAACCTAAAACTCGAAAATCTCGTGTTGCTCGCGTTTCACGTGCAAAACAAAAGACAATAAATACCAACTCATCAGCAACATTACGCACCAAGAAACTGTCACCCGTAAAACGAGTGACTAGAAGAAGTACCAGAAAAAATGTTTCAACAAACGATGAAGAATCTACGTTAGAGACAGCAGAAGAACCTGAATTACCAATTTACGGCATAGAATCACTCGACGTCATACCAAGAATTTCTCTGCCAGTAGCCACCACGGGCGATCTTATTAATGAATTTTCCCAGTCTATCGATGTTTTAACGATTCAGGAAGCATCAACAACCGTAAGTAAAATAGCTACAAAACCCAAGAATGCAATGACAGATAAGGAAAAATTAGAAGCGAAAGTAGCTGCTGGAAAAGTCAATGATAATTTTGTTAGAATAAATTTGAAGAAAAAAATATTTGCAAGGGGTAAAAGATCATTCAACTACTCAAAATATAAGAAAAATGAGTGGAAGCAAAAAAAAAATAGTTTGGCTTCGAGTGAAGGTTCATTAGATTTAGCAGACTTGGCTGAAAAAAATATATGCTTTAAGTGTGGTGGTAATGGACATACTAATAAAAATTGTTCAGCATTAAAGAGCGACGAACTTTTACCCATTGACGTAATGGAATCATCAGATTTTCCAACGTTAGAAGAAGCCGAAAAAATGGCGAATCAAGTGGCAAAAACTGCACACGCTCATCGAATTAGTAGCCTACCCAAATGTCCATCATTCACAAATTCCAACGTATTAGAAAAATCTGAAGGTGATTTAAATACTGAAAATAATAATCTTGAATCATTAGATGACTTTGATTTCGATAATGAGTTCGAATCAGAAGAAAAGTCACCAATTATTGGACATAAAATACCTCAAGATCTTATTGACAAACTTTTACCACCAATCAATGGAAAAATTGATCCACTATATCCTACCAAAAATGATGGATCAGTAATTCCAACTCCCAATGAAGTATTCAAAACATTGAAAATGTTTGGCCATGAAAATTTTCGACCTGGTCAAGAAAAAGCTATAATGCGAATCCTTTCTGGTCAATCGACTTTAGTAACTTTATCTACGGGATCCGGAAAATCGTTGTGCTATCAATTACCGGCTTATCTCTATGCCAAAAGATCCCATTGCATAACGCTTGTCGTATCACCTTTAGTTTCTTTGATGGACGATCAAGTGACCGGAATCCCGGAATTTTTATCAGCCGCAGCATTACATACTGGACATGCGCCAAATGTACGAGAAAAAATTGTTGAAGCCGTGAAGAACAGTAAACTTGATATTCTCCTGGTATCGCCCGAGGCAGTTGTAGCTGGTGAAAAGTCTACTGGTTTTGGATCAATTTTAAGACAACTTCCACCTATTGCTTTCGTTTGTATTGACGAAGCTCACTGCATTTCACAATGGTCACACAATTTCCGTCCATCCTATTTAATGGTATGTCGGGTATTAATGGAAAAAATGGGAGTAAAAACTATTCTTGGACTCACAGCAACCGCCACCTTGAGCACAGCTGAAAGTATTGTCAGTCATTTAAAAATTCATGATGGAATGTATGGTGTTATTTCTGACACGCCACTACCAACCAATTTAACCCTTACCATTTCAAAAGATGAACAGAGAGATCAGGCTCTTATTCATCTATTGAAAAGTAAGCGTTTCGATCAGTGTGACTCAATTATTATTTATTGCACAAGAAGGGAAGAATGTACACGGATAGCCGGGTTTCTACGTGTATCTCTACAGGATAATATTAATTCAACCAAACCAAAAACAAAATCTAAAGTTTCACCTATTGCTGAGGCTTATCATGCAGGTTTGGTTGCCAGTCGTCGTAAAGCTATTCAAAAAGCATTCATGAAGGGTGATATACGAATAGTCGTAGCTACTGTTGCGTTCGGAATGGGAATAAATAAATCGAATATTCGATCTGTCATCCACTATAATATGCCAAGTAGTTTTGAGGGTTATGTTCAAGAAGTTGGACGTGCAGGAAGAGATAATTTGCCGGCGCATTGTCATTTATTCCTAAGTCCTAAAGAAGATAGTGATAAATGGGAATTACGACGACACATTTATACGGATGGTGTTGATCGACATGTTATCCGACGTTTACTCCAAAGAATTTTTATTCCATGTTCATGTGCATCGAGTGGGAAAAAATGTCCAGGACATGAAGTAGCAATTCCAATTGATGAAACAGTCCGTATGCTTGATATTTCTGAAGAAACTATTTCAACTCTACTTTGTTATCTTGAACTTCATCCGAAAAAATTTATCACTGTACTTTCATCGGTATATGTCAATGCAAGAGTTTCAAGCTATAATGGACCAAAAGCATTAAAAGCCGCTGCTCAATCATCACCACCTTTAGCAATGGCAATTGCATTAGATAAAAAAAAAGGAAACAATCATGAAAATAGTTCAATTATTGAATTTCCTGTTGTTGATGTCGCAGCTACCATAGGTTGGGATAGTGGAGTTGTCAAAAGTCATTTGAAAAATCTCGAATGGAATAAATCAGATGGAAAATGCACTCGCAGTTCTATATCTGTTCGATATGATACATTAGGACTGAGAGTACGTGCTCCAGGTGATTTAACTGATGCAGAATTGGATGAAGCATTGGATGCATTGTCAGAGCGATCGCAAGAACAACAAATATCGGCACTTCAACAATTGTCTGCTATTCACGCTTCTTTAAACAAGTACAGTCATCGCAGTGTGAGAGATTGCGTAGATCTCAATAATGATAGTATTGAAAAATCTGAAAATTTAAAAAGTATTATTCGTAAATATTTTCAATCGAATTCACCACTATCAATCATCGATATTCCATCGGAAATTAATATTACAGTTAACGAAGAACAAGCCATTAGTGATATACGCAGTTTAATTTGTAGTTACAGAGACACTAATTTTACTGGTCGTGCAATAGCACGAATTTTTCATGGTATTCAAAGTCCAAATTATTCCGCACTTACTTGGAGTCGATGTCGATTCTGGCGCGCTCACTTATCAACAGATTTTAATTGGATTGTTCAAGCTGCTACGAGAGAAATTTTATCAATGCGTTAATTATTACTTATATATTATTTAGGTAATGAAATTTGAATACGGAATTATCATTAATCAATTATTTCATTAATTTGTTGCGACTCATTTGAATTGATGAAAAATTAAAAGTAAAAGAAAAAATTATAATCAACTCTTGTGATTGTAAATATAAAAAATCTTAATTTTACGTACTTTTTTAAATTAATACAAAATTTATTGAATAACATAAAAACACAGTGTGAGATAAATATATGATATAATTTTATTTTTCAACAACACTGGGATTCAATTCATATTGAATTATAACAAAATAAAATAATATTGTATATCTAGTGATGTCATATTAACTAAGACACAGCTCTCCTCATATAATGACATTGTCGAATAAATTTATGCAATCTAATTTGATGTATTTTTCCCACTCGATTCATACGAGTTTCATCCTGACATAATGCACAAAATTCCGCGGTTATTCCATTCAACGGTGAACGATAATAAACATTAAAATTTTTTAAACTTTTATTTTTATAATGTGCCCAGCGGTGAAATATAACTTCAAAAAGGATGAAAATTGCGGAAAACCATTTGAAATAAATGACAGCTGGTAAAAAGAGAAAAATTGGATTCATCTGTCCAAAACTTGTTCCTTTTGACAATGGTAATACATCTGACATTAAGCGTGTGTAATTTTTGCTATTCTTCTTTTCTTCTTTTTCTTTGTTTAACGACAGCTCATCTTTGATCTCTTTTGGAATCTGAATAATCATTAAATTGGTTGTTAATTACCACTGATTACTTTTCAACAAAAATATATAAATGAATAAATAAAATGAATTGTATTGATACCTGAAAAGGTGCACGTCGACGTTGATCCTTTTCACAAACATTAATTTCAGGCTCACCCGTTTCTGCATCACTCACCGTTGTTATTGTGTTCCTTGATGATTCCACTTCATATACAGGCTCATCAACACATTCACCTGTCTCTCTGTCAATAAATATTCCATACTCCATTTTATCAGAATAATATCCCAAGTCTTTCTATCACTCACTGATAAATATTATAAAAGACGATAAAACCAATTGAATATTCTGGTGCGTATGAGCTCCGCGGGGTTACCGAGGTCACTTCCGGGAAGTGTTGTGGTCAAGAGTTTTCCCCTCTTTTCTTTACAACTAATTCAATAAATAATAATGACAAGTAGTTGTAAACATGTAAATATCAATTATACACTTGGAATTTTGAATTATATCAGTGAAAATTAACGAAATGAAAGTAAAATCAACACCATTATTCCAATCTTCACACAAAAATGATCGTCTAGTCCTTTGATATTTTGAAATTAATGTATCTAATGTAGATACTATGTAGAAAATAATTGAATTTATCTTGCGTAAATGAAAGTATACTGATAATTAATACGTACTATGATATTGTGGATATCATATATACACACACATAAAGGTCCTTGTATACTGTTTTCTTGAAATAGAAGGAGAAACAGTTATATTGGGAAGGGGGAAATATTATCACTAAATCACGATATATCAACGTGATGTATGTATTTATTTTAAATGCATATACGCATAAAACAAAAAAAAATCCGATATGTAATGAAAAAAAAGTGGCAAATGATATAAAACTTGTTGGTAGATGCTAGGTATGCAATTTGTTTTGAACAGTTTTTATATTCGGTGTTATTTTTTTAAATGAAAAGAGGGCAGCAGTCTCAGTTGGCGTGAAAAGATTCAGCAATTTGGCGCTTTATATCAACTTTGGTTCGATTCAGATGTTGAGAAAGAAAAAAAAAAGCCAACATGATACATATATACATTGAATAATAATTATATAAAAAAATAAAAGCAACTAATTATAACATTTGCTGTGTGTATTTTACAATCAGAATATAGTATTTTTTGATAAATATATTTACTGGAGTATTAATCCACTTACTAAAAAATGATCAAATTACCAATGGATGTCTATTTAAAAACTTTAGCTGGATATATCAATGACGAAGATAAACTTGTGAGTAAAATAATTTCATCAATTTTTCTTTGATCTGAAAATTTTTATAGCTATTTCAAGTTGTAATACAGTATTGTCATAAATTTTGATGAACTACTGTTTTTTTTTTTTTTTTTTTAGGTTACATACAAGTGGTTTAGTAGCGAACTTGAGGTGCACGTTAATGTTGCCAAACAAATCCTTGAAGAATATTGGAATAAATATAAAAATGATGGAATCGCTGCGACAGTTATGATTATAGGATACCTGAAAGATGGTGAAATGCGTGTTGAATTAGTTAAAGAATCAAATTTAGAGAATGCGAAAGAAAAATATAATAAAATTATATCACAGCATATTTACAGTCTACAAAAAACTTTACCAGATATTGAATTGCTTGCTGGTACTGGTGAAGGTGATTCTAAATACGGAGCAATTCATTGTGCAAAGAGTGTTTTACTCACTGAGGAAGAATTATTTGCAAGACGATGGGGTGGAGGTACAGTATTTCATGCGCCTCCAGAAGAAAGAAAACCGCCAGTTGATAAATCTACTGAAGCGAAAAAATCCAATGGAATAGGAAAGTTCTTAAAAGCACCTGAGGAAAATAAGAAAATTCCTGATGAAAATGTGAAGAATGTAGCAGATGAGAAAACAATTGAAACAAAAACTTTACCCCCCAAGAATAAAACATCACCAAAAAAAAGTACTAATTCGAAGAAACCTGCTCAATCTCAAAAAAAAGGTTTCTCTAATCTTTTCGGCAAAGTGTCTGTTGCAAATCAGAAAAAATCACCACCACTTAGCAGCAGCAGCAATAATAATACACTGATGCAAACAGATCCGGAGCCTATTAAAGAGAATGTAAACAATACAAATAATTGTGATAAAGAATTATTAACTGAAGAAAGGCACGATTCGCCAAAAGGAGAGAAATCTCAGAGCAGTGATGAATCGTTTGAAACAACTAAAAAATCGAGATCTATAACTAAGAAAACTGTAAATATTTCGAAATTAGAACCAAAAATTAATAAGAAAAAAGAAACAAATCGTGGCAAAAAACGTGACAGAAGTCAAGAATCAAAAATTGATTTAAAAAAACGGAAACGTATTATTGTTGCTTCAGATTCGAGTGAAGAATCTGCTGCAAGCGACAATGAAATAATATTTGATTCTCCACCACGAGTAGAAATTACTGAGAAAACGAAATCACCATCGCCACCTCCTGTTGAAAATATTAAAGGCAAACGAAAAATTCACAAAACTGTCGACCAAACATATATGGATGACGATGGCTATCTCGTAACAAAAAAAACACACGTTTATGAAAGTTGCTCAGAAGAGGATGAACCAGTTAAAGCTCCAGAACCGAAAAAAACCGTAGAACCACCAGTCAAAATAATAAAAAAACAAACTACCTTGATGAATTTTTTCAAAAAGGCTTAATTAATTATGTTTTCAATTATTTAAAATCATATTTGTTTCAATTTGAAATATCAATTTTTTTACTTTTGAAATTGAAAATAAAATTAATCGTAGTTAAAAAAAAAAAAGAAAAAAAAATCTATAAAATATTATTAACAGAAAATATGAATCACATATTCACATAAATGTATATTTTAGATATGAGATAATCTACCATCGAATCCCAACCTCAGTGACGCACAAATCAGATAGTACGTTATCACAAAGTCATTTGTGTCATGAATAACCTGTGCAGTCGTTCAATAAATCATTAAAATGTATAGAATTACAATCACCATTATTCTATTTAGTTTCATAAAATTATCTTCAAGCAACCTGTGTAAAATATGTTCTTGTTTCAAATCAGGTAACTAAAATTTATAATAACATTTTTATGTTCATAATGAATTGGAAAGGATTAATATAGATTTGTGAACTTTTCCCGATGCATAGATGGTATGTCAATATTCGACTGTGATAACAAATTGGGAATCAACACTAGTGATTTAAATCTCTTATTGTATTCAAGTAACAATACACCGGATGAATTAATTTTATCTAACAATAAATTCGAAGAATCGTCTTTAGATGTGTTAAAAGATTTCAAGAATTTGAAAATACTAAATTTGTCACATAATTTTCTCAATGGATCTAACACTCAAATAACTGAATCCTGGACAAATCTTGACAACCTAGATTTATCATTCAACAAATGGATAACTTTTGATACTAGATCAATAATCGCTATGTCGTCTTTGTCAAAACTTAATCTCAGCTACAATTCTATTATGAATTTTATCCCATTAAATTCATCTAAGCTACATCATTTAACTCGTCTAGATTTATCCCACAATAATCTCACTAATATCAACGAGCAATTACTAAATTCTTTTCCACTCTTGCAATATATAAATTTATCTTTCAATTCAATAAGCTCAATCAATGTTGATTCATTCGAAAATTTGTGTGCCCTAAAATCACTACTGTTGCAGAATAATTTTTTAAAAATTTTAAATGTAAATTTTCCAACATCGCTAAAAACACTAATCATCAGTCACAATAAATTTTCTCAATTTCCCCGTAATCTATCAGTAAATTATTTAAGTATTAATAATAATGCGATATCTACAATAGCGATTGAAAATAAAAATATATATAAACAATTGGAATATTTAAATATCAGTGGAAATTCAATGTCTACATTTATTGATGCTGAATTTTCGAGTCTAGAAACTCTCGATATTTCATTCAATAAATTTACAAATATACCCACGACAATAAATACAAAAAATCTTCCGAAACTCGATACACTTGTAATAAGTGGGAATCCAATAAATAAATTGAAATTTAATGCTGATATAAAATTACGTCAACTTGTCGTTCGTAATTTGAGTTTATTAAATAGAATTGATCAGGATACTTTTGATTATATGAAAGAATATAATGATGAGTGTATCAATATGACAATATCGTGTAATGAAAAATTAGAATCACTTGATGAAAAAGCTTTAAATAATATCAATATATGTTACGTAAGTATATCAATTTTTTATTTATTCTATAAAAATATAGATTGAAAACGCTAATTATCATTGAATCATTTAGTTGGATTTAGGAAATAATGCATTAAAACGAATCCCACAATTCATGAGAGGATTGCAGAATAATACGTTTTTCAAATACGGATTGAACTTGCAAGGAAATCCATTGATTTGTGATTGTGCTTCGCAATGGATGTTAGAAAATTTAATACCTAAACTGTATAAATTAAATTCGCAACTTCTTATAAATCTAAGGTAACACATTAATTTGTTAAAATATTTTGGAGTCATTAACAAATTGAAAATAATATTTTTTCAATTCCCAACAGATGTAATGAACCACCAAAATTGTCCAACGTCCGATTAATTCACTGGTACAAATGGAAACAAAAAATATTCTGTAATGATAATCAATCAATGTCTTTGGTATCCATACCTGATGATACCAAAACAATTTATGCAAAATCAACGAGTACAACAATCGTTCTTGAATCCACGAAAAAAATGTTATTTGTCATAATGATTTGTGCTGTAATTCTTGCAATACTCGTTATAGTTGGCCTAATATTTTCTCTGAAACTTGCATATATAAAGAGAAGGAAAAATCGACGATTTTAAATAATCCCAAAAGCTAAATCTAAATCTCTGATATTCACTATAGAAATCATGACTTTATGGTGTAATTGAGAAAATAATAGTATGAGAAATTTATGCTGGTATGATAAACACTCATTTCATTATTCATATACTTCTTTAAATTTGTTATTTAAAAGTATTATTTATTTCATAAGTCAATTAAATATAATAATAAAAATAATTTCACTGTTAGCAGTGAATTTTTTGGACGTAACATTCGAATCGCCAAATAAATTAATCTATACATTTAAATATCTTCTATCAAATAATCATTACTAGATTCACGAGCCTGTGGTTTTTCACGAATTTCATTTAAAAACGATTGTATATGATGGCAATAACCTTTTTTCATCCATGTGTCGTTGTGCGAGCCATCAGGTATTGTAACCAATCGTTTACAGGTACTTTTACAATTATTATAAAGATCAGCCATCATACGTGGCGGTACCAATTTATCTGACATTCCCGATATAAATAACACCGGTACATTTACAGAATGTATTTTCATTATTGACATAAATTTATTTTTATATAAAAAAAGTGGTAAATATTGAAATAATTTGAGGCCTACGAGAAATGCGGCCATATCTGGAATACTGGTGAATGTATTTTCCAATATAAGGCACCAAATTTTTACTTTATTATCATATCTCGTGGCCAAATCAATGGCGACTGCTCCACCTAAAGATAACAAAGGATTTTTTATTGTTTTTAACAAGTTATGAATTGAATAATATCATTTCAATCAATAATTTTATATATTGTATACATATATATACCCAAAGATCGGCCAAAAACAATAATTTCATTGAGATTTATATCTGCACGTCCAGCCAGAAAATCAATTCCGGCTTGAGCATCCATGTACAGGCCTTTCTCAGTTGGAGTACCGTATGATAAACCATAGCCTCGATATTCCAAAATTAATATATTACATTGCATTTCATGATAAAAATGAGAAACATTGTCGAGCCTTTTAAAACATATTATCAATCAGTTAATAAATTAATTCAAATACAAAATGTTGAGGGTATAGTTATGATATATACCTGTGGCCCACATTACCAGCGTTTCCATGTAAAAATAAAATTGTTGGCGATTGTTTTGCTTTTTCACCGGGTTGTACAATGAAAAATGTATGTACTAGAGTACCATCTTTTGAACGTATATACACTGGCTCAAATGGTAAATTAAATATTGACGGTACTGGGACACTAATTCTTGAATCAGCTGGAGATTCCGGACAATAAACTAATTGATCCTCAATTTTATATAAAATACCTGTAAAATCAAAGAAAAAATTGATATAGCTATTCGGCATCTCATTGTTAATACAATTTTATAATTTTATAATTTTATATACCAGTAGCTGCAAAGCAAATGAGAAAAAGAGGACCCAAAATACCTCCATATAACCAATGAAAGAGAAAACACGACACTACATAAACACTGGAAAATATCCAACTTTTTATTATGCCATTACTGATAAATCGAACAATACGGTTTCGTAATAACCGCATGCTCATAGACATTTTTTTGTTTACTAAATACTTCGCTTCCAATCAACAATAAATACACAGTATATTAAATTCGATTTTTCACTACAGCGAGTGCCATGACATTAGTTTTATCACTTCTTTTTATAATTCATCTAACCAAAGAAACCGGTAGTACCTCGATAAATTTTTGTGGTCACATGCGTGAATTATTACATCAATTTCACCAAAACAAAGTTTTTTTAGTTATATCTTATGACCATTAGTTCAGATATGTTGAGTAGTAAAGTCGAGATGTGTCAGAATTGACCAACACGATATGTGGCATTCTTCAATAAATACCATACGATTGGATAATTCAGCTTTACCACACATTTAATGTAAATTTCATTATCATTCAATTTTTTATATATGTAATTGATAATTTAAATCAGTGGCTTTTCATATAATTTCAGTAAAATTATATAGTATTTATCAACTTATAATCAAATTTATTTACTTCCAAATTATTTATTTTTTATTCATTCTCATAATCACGTATTTCAAATATTGATATTTTTTACCGCCTTCAGTTCACAACACATACACCATCTGTAATTAATAAAAAATGATTGTACTAAGGGACCTCTTGCACATATATATTGTTATTATGTATACTGCTCTTATTTTATTTTTTGTGGAAATTAATCTAGAATAAATGATGTGTCCGTGGTTTTAAATATTGAAAAGACTGAATTTAGTAGCGTAACTTCTACGTCGTTATACAAAATAATTGAATTTATGATATTAAAAAATTCACATAGATATTGTTTGTACGTTTTAATTAATTAGATAAAGATTAATATGACTAATATATTAATTGAAACGGATGTTACCGGTGTTATAACAAGATTGTCGTCAATAATTGAGAAATATGCAAATGATGCAATCGAATCTGGTGATATCTTCAAAATTGGATTGTCAGGTACTGTAAATCGTTAATTTATTGTTGACTAATTATATTGTAGTCGAATATATTAATGAATTATACATCTATTCTTAATTACTTTTTGTATTAATTAAATTATAAAGAAAATTGCTTTGCGCCACAGGTGGTTCGCTCATTAAATTTCTCGCAGAAGGTCTACCAAAAATAACCACTGACTGGACAAAGTGGAAGTTTTTCTTTTGTGATGAAAGAATTGTTCCATTTGACAGCGATGATTCCACTTATGGTCAATATAAATTAAATTTGATGGATAAAATTCCAATAACACAGGATCAATTTGTTACAATTGACTCGGATTTTTCTGGTAATTCTTAGATTACATGATTATTAATAATTTAATTAGTTTGAGTGGATAAAATATTAAACGATAAATTTTTCAGCTGTGGAAGCTGCGAATGATTATATCAAAAAGATGTCAGTATACTTCCCACCTGATTGTCTCCCATGTTTTGATATGTTATTACTCGGAATGGGACCCGATGGTCATACATGTTCACTATTTCCCGGTCATCGATTACTTGAGGAGACCAACCGATGGGTTTGCCCCATAAATGACTCACCAAAACCACCACTTTCGAGGATTACACTCACATTTTCGGTAATTAATAATGCAAAAGCGTGTGTATTTGCAGTTGCGGGAAGTAGCAAAGCTGATGTAGTAAAGGTAATTTTTAAATTGCATTTGATATAAATTGTTATAATGAAATAATTATTTTATTTTTATCAATTTTGATTGCAGCGCATATTGAAGTTGAAAGAAAATTTACCTGCAAGTCGAGTGCAACCAACTAATGGCTCTCTCTATTGGATCCTTGATAAAGAAGCAGCTGCTGGTTTAGACCAATGATAAGCCTAAAATAATATTTGAATATTTTTTTACACAATTTCAATGTTTAATTAACGATGACATTTCTTCTTATGAATGTTTTTTGCACTACACTGCGACATGTAAACCTCAGGTATAAGATTTAAGGTGTATTTTCATTTTCTTCTTTTTATATCATTACGTTGAAACCAAAAAAAAAATTGAAGTCTTTGTGATAATTGATTTATATAAGTCGCAACTTTTTTCTGTATAAAAAAAAAAAAACAAAAAAAAAATATATATATAACATTATAAAAATTATAATTGAATGGCTGAATGTCCCATTTTTTAATACCATTCATTATTTCTATATTGCTAAATTTAATAAATAAGATTTATTCATAGGTTAATAGTTGTTTACAAGAATATGGAGCAATTGAAAAGAACAAAATTCATCTATATTATTATTTTTCATCGTTATGTATCGTTACTTTCATATATTTTGATTACAGCATCATGTGCATGTATGAAAAATTTATTTCAGATCCATGTACATGGCAACATCAAATAATATTAATTTTGTGTGAAATATATTTTTCATCACATCTTCAATCTTAATAATTGCATTTTGGTTTCTCGCGTAATTATTAGGGAATGATGCACAAAGACGAGGAAATTTGCATGTAATATTTTCGAATAATAGTTTCAATTGTAACTTGTATGATCTCGAACAAATAAAGATACATTACGTAATTCCACAGTAGAATTATAAAATTATTTCGTTTTTACTTATAAATAATATTGTGAACATTTTCGAGTTAATATCAAGCATCGAATCATAATACGAAAATCCACCAAATTAAAATATCTATCACAGAATGAGTATAACTTGGTTACACTTGAAAAAAAAACAAAAAAAAAAAAGAATGTGGCGGAGTTATTCATATAAATAGATATACGACATGAACATATTTATTCAACAGGAATAATTCGATATGAATATTATATTAAGAGATTTATAATCTAAAAAGAGCGGTTAAATTTTTGTTTTTATTCAGATAATTTGTTTAATTTAATAAATTGTAGTTTCGCAAAATTTTTACGCATTTCCTATCTACTTTATGTTAAAAATATCAACAATTCACTGTCAATTAAAGCCTAAATATTTCTTATTAATACCATAGACTCAATGTCGATATTTCATAATTTATAAAATGGATAGTTCAGTTTGTCACTAGATCGCATGTTTTTTTTTTATTCATAATTGGTTACTCTATTTCAATTACTTAATTTCCATCTATTAGTCACCATTAGCCTCTTCAAAAGCCATTGAAATAAATCACCCAATAAATAATAGCTATAATAAAAAAAAAAAAAAAAACTAACTATAAGGTGAAAATTATTAATTATTTACAAGACAAAGATGCTTGTTCCACAGTCAAAATAATATCAAACACGAAATATTTGTGGGGCAACCACACTCGGCTTCTTTTTGGATAACTTTTATATAACTCATATTTTACCTGATTTTGTTTTGCTATTATCAATAAAATTAATTTTAGAATTATGTAATAATTTAATTAAATTAATAATTCCTAATAAATATATTTATCACGTCATGTTGACACCAAGCGCATGTCGAATCTGTTCATATACTACATAACTTGTTGATACAGCTGGCGCTACCTGTTGATAATATATAATAATATTAATATTTACATTTCTTTCATTTATAAATGCATAATAAAAATAATTTATACTTTACCTTTAGAAAGTTAGGTGTTAGACCGCGGTACAAGCCACGAATTCCTTCTCTATGTAAAATATCTTGAAAAACACCAACCATTGTATTGGGACTGTGTCCCGGTGCTAAATCAGCTTGTAACTTAGTTCGAACTAATGCAAGAGGATATGAACAAACTTGTCCAGTTGTGCTTGATGCTGTGCCACAAAGTAATAAAACCCAAAATGCAGGTTGTTCATCTTTACTGTGTGACCTCAAATATCTATTTTTTAAAGTCTACAACCAAACAATAATTGAAATAATTAAATTACTGATAAGAAACTAATACACGTTTGTATCATAAGAAATTAATTCGATTGCTCTTACTTCATATACTGCCAAATCAATTCCAGCATATGGGATTATTCCAATTAAATTCGGAACGTATCCTCGATAAAAGCTCTTCAAACCACCATGGGCATAAATTTTCTTTGCAGCATCAACAATACCAGAAAATTCACCCGTTTTGCGAAGTGCTAAACGAGTTTTTAGTACCTAAAATCATTAAAAATCATTAAAAATCATTAAAAATCATGAAAATAGTAATCAATATATAATTGTATAAATTAATGAAGTATATAAACCTCGAGTGGATAAATTGCTGATTGGCTAATTCCACCGGCGAAAGATCCCGCAACAAATCTCTCGTCAATGCCAAGTTCTCTCGTGTCATTGCCCTTAATCATTCTCTTCACTTGCTCATAAGCCATGAACTTGAGTGCCGTCTCTGGACCAATCTTAAGTACATTAATACCGTTCCCCCGCCACAAACTAAAAACGCCACCTTCTTTCATCATATACCTGAAGCAATTTGTCATATTGCATTTTCGTGTTCCATGCACCTGTAAAATATAATTCAATTTAATTTTTATAAAATTCAATCAACATTAATCCTTATCGTTATGTACCTGTAAATAAACTTTGATACGATCCAACGGTGCAGTGCAGGTACGTGATACACCACCTGCTATTCCACCAGAGAGTAAATGTCGCCACCACATTCCTGACACCATTTCACTATTCGTAAAATCATCAGGTACACCTATATCTTCTCCAATGTCCATGTACTATAATATATATGAAAAAAAATATACAATTAAATTTATATATAAAAATACAGATAATACAAATGAATTATTTCACGTGAACAATCAAATAAAGTGTATAAAAAGATCAATGACGGTACATTTTTTTAAAACAAAAAAATATCTTTTATAAATTCATTTATAATTTAATGCTACGTCGTATAATTATTTGTAATATATCAAGAAAGTTAATCTTTGATGCACGAAAAAAAATATTTATTTCAAATGCTAAATAATTGTTGTAGTGAAGGATTTAACAAAGAAATCATTTTATGTGCGCATGAACGAATGATTAATACGTTCCAATGAATGAATAATGAGTTCAAACAGTGCTAATTGATACTAAAGAGCAGTGTACAATAATAATGTCAAACTAAATGGTAGTCAGGTAAACAGAATGGTATTAAAATCTAGAATAAAGAGTGGTATGTGATAATATTGTACTTTTACTCGATCATGTGCAATGGCTTCAAGGACTCTCAAAATTTTATCTTTATAATGTGAATGTGCAGTGAAAAATCCTGATTGTCGGCCAAATTTCCTATAAGTAAGAGTTGATACTTAACTTTACGTAAATCTCAAGTATTAAATCCGTATCAATATTATCCAACGAATCCATAATTTAATGTATTTTTTTTTTTTTTTACAACTTTAATTTAAACTGACCTCCAACTAATAGAACTTACACGAATAAAATTTAACAAATGATTAACGTCAAAGATCAATTGAAACTGATGATTCAAATGTACGAAGGTAACAGTTAGTGCAGTCAAAGTTAATCCACATATTTGGGCGATTAGCCAGGAAGTCTGAGAGTACTTGAATTGTTGCCCAATGTCACTTTCGGAAAACTATTTTATCCCGAACGTCAGCACATGACCGGCACACTTTCACGTCTTCACTTTTAATAAATTCAATTTTTATAAACAAAAAACAAAAAAAAAAAAACATTACCGGAAAAATTCATGATTAAACGTCATGTAATTCTTTCACTGTATTTATTAATCATTATTTTTCTTTTTTAACTAAGAAATTTTTTCCCTATTATTCATAGTAGACACAATCAATCATTCTAGTTCGGAATGAAAAGGAAGTTCATGTCTAGTTGATAATTTGACTATTACCACATTTTTGGCATACAGACAAATAAAAAATTTAAATTTGTCATTTTCTTTGATGAATAAAGAATAAGTTACTGGTAATCCGTCTAAAGCAATACACATGACTACACATCAACAGATAACAATGTACTCAATCCTCAAGTGTGCAGTGTCAGATAACGTAGTCTAGATCACATTTCTAAAAGACCCTGATATGGAAATATCTTCATATATATTTATATAAATATATTAAATTACTATTGGTTATTTTTCGCAAATAATTATATACTATACTAAATGCACAAATAAATTAAACATTAAATAAAATTAATACGTCCCATACTCTGATAACCTAAAAATAAACAAAAACAAAAAAAAATATTTGAATGATTATTCCTTGATATTGATCTTGGAAAAATGAACAGGAAGTTCAAGAATCGTTGCATGATTCATCGTCTTCAATTGTTAATATACTTTTATCACAACATGATTTACTATTCACTATACACTTGAAATTATTCAATTCAATAGATAATTTACAATGTAAATTAAATTTTCCAATATATTTTATAATTTAATATTTTGTTAACATACCCTCTGTAAAAGTTCATGATAGTTATGTAGAAACTCTTCACAAACTTGGCACCTATTACCCAATTGCTCTTGTTCCAACATTATTTAATTATCGGATAATGCGGCTTTTTTTTTTTTTTTTTACTTTTATAATATTGAAAATATTACAATCAAGGTCACACACTCACGAAAGTGACGTTGATATTTCATAGGTTTCAAATGCAAACAGATTATATGAATAAATGGATGACCTTTCTTTTACTTTTTATCCAAAACAAGAGCTCACGAGGAGTCTCGTACTGAGACTGAAGTGCTACAGATCACTAGCGGTAATTTGAGGCCTGTTTCCTCAACCACCAGTTGAGCCAACGTCTAGTGGGGAAGTCCCCACTATAACGTCATGATGCGAGTCATGATACACGTAAAGAGACTTCATTATCAGACGTTCAAATACCAAACGTCATTGGGAATATTGTTACTATTTTATAATATTATTATTATTTTCTCTCTTTGGCCTTTACTTATTATAATCATTCGATTTGTTTATATGTTGGCGAATTGAAAATTTTCCGATTTTCATTATTTACTTAAATTGTAAATATAATACATTATATCCTAATGTTATATCAATAGAATTTTTCTTTGATAAATATAATTCGATAAGATAATGTGAAATAGCCGATAAATTTTTTGGTAAAATTTTTTTTATAAATACAATAAATGTTATAAATGATTTTGAAAAATTCCATATTCTACGAATGTATATATAAATAACATTTCCTGCAAAATAATTCTGATGAAATATTATTGAATTATTTTACCATCTTATTAAAACTATATTATATTAAATGTCTGAAGTTCATTGAGCTTGAACTAGCTTACTTTAATTCAATAATTGACAACAAATTCTTCAAATAAATTATTTAACCACACATGGTGAGATGTACGTATAAGCATAAATATTTTTACATAAAATCGAGATAATTTATTCTTATATCAAATGCAAAATCGTGTGCGTCAGTTGTAACACATTTGTCATAATATACACGTGGAAAGTGTCAACAAGAATTCTTGATAAAAGTTTGTTGAAATGACGGAAGCACATTGAGACACATAAAAATATGTGTTAAAGAAATTTTCCTTATCATTAAATGAAAATATTCTACTTGATAATCCACGAGTTATGATTAATCATTCGTCTAGAAAATAAATACAAATAAAAACCATATTTTCCCAATGACATTTCAATATCAAACAATATTTAGCTAATACCACAAAAATCAAATGACGTATAACAATGGGTAATGATTTGACCAACTTTCATCTTTGCCCCCATTCCTCAATAAAAACTAATAAATTCATGCGTGAGTGTATCTGTGAAAAAGAACATAATACAATAGAGTGGGGGAGATGTATGATGAATAAAACTATTTAATCTTGGTCATGATTATAACATTTGAAAATAAAAATGAAAACATTGTTCGCATAACAGCTTGATCATTGTATCCTTGAGATACGCGTGCGATTGAATCAATAAATTGTCAGCAGTGGAAGATTATATTGCGTGAAGCATTACAATGTGCACGAGTGTGTTTGTAATGTATGGTGTATATAAAAATTACTTGAATGTATGTGATAATCGAATTTACAAAAAAGAATAACGAGAATGATTAGAATAATTTAATATTTGCTTTTGTTTTCTTTCCCTTTGGGTCATCAACATCTTTAAGTCATCAATAGACTTTATAAAATCTGTATTAGTTTTTTTTTTAATTTTTCAATTTTCAAATGATTTGCATATTGAAATTGAATAATGTGTTTTGCGCATGTCGCATGTCACTGCAGTGCGAAAGAAATAGTCGTTAAAAACAGCTGAGAATCAAGGTCATTTGGAAATGAAATATTTAAAAAGCTGACTCTACGTCATCTGGTAGAGAATGATAATATAATTATTGTAGGCTTGTCTGGTCGAGCCTCTGTCGTGGCAACGAATCATTGGGAGTTGTTTCGAGTTTGAATATAATTGTGTACTTTTAAAATCCCCCAGGACTGACGTCTGATTGTTATCAAACTTTTTATTTCATTTTTTAATATACTTTTGCAAAAGTGATTCTAATGATTTTTCTGTCTAGGCACATTTATATTTTATTACGTTTATTAGTTTCAAAGCCTTGGCAATCATTTGTCGAATTTGTCTAATCTGTAATTGCCTGGTATTATATTCGATACAAATTGGATTTTAATCATTTTTTTTTTTTTTTCTTTACACGATGGAAAATAAATTAATGATTGAGAAGATACAAATTCTTAATAACTTTACCGTGGTGTGTCGCCAATATCCGATGAGCTCGTGGATATCATCACTTGGGGCATACATGAGAAAATCTCGCCATTCATTGAAATTAATGCTCAAACTACCGTCCTGATCCATTCTTAAATAAAAGTGAACATTTTTTTAAAGGCCAAATATTATAAATGGCATTTCAATTGGGTGAATTAGTACTCAAATGTATAGAAACCTTTGGAGTAATTTTGTAGCTTCTGCCCTATCCATTTTGATACCTAAGTCTTTGTTAAATGAACTTATCATCTCCTCCAAATCAATTTTTCCTGTAAAATGATGCAGATTCAAAGTCAACTGTAAATTCGACGATGAATTATATTAAAATAATGGAAGTAAATAAATTAAACAAAAATATAAACTCACCATCTTTATTTTTATCGAGATGAGAAAATTGGAGGCGTAATTTTTTCTCATGTTCTATCACGTAATGTAAAAATTCACCTAAACTAATATCACCACTATTAGTACTATCCGATTGCGCCAAAAATTTCTAATAATCATAAAGGAATAGAAAATAAATATATAATAATTTATATTAACTTATTGTATAAATTTATTAATGATATGTATGTAAATTGATCGTGTCATGAAAATGATAAGCAAAGTTATAGTTATATATGGCCAAGCATAAAACCAACTGTGATCGGCTCTTACTACTACAATTACTCCTATAATACATCATGACAATATTTTTTACTTAATAATGAATAATGTTTAAGTACATGATTTTAATAGTGACGATTAATGATTTATTAAATGGTGAAAAAAAAAGTAGGGCAGACTGTATTGTACCTCAGCATAACGTTTATGGACGCCAACTTTGTGGAGCGCTTTCGAAAGGTCATGAACATCAATTTTGCCATTTCCATCACGATCCAATTCTTGGAATATCTTAGACAGCCTCTTTTCAGCATGTTCCGGCAATTCATGAAAATAATGCGCCGGTAGTACACCATGGGCTGTATTTGGACGTGAATTAGACATTTTTCTTCTTTTTTTTTTTCTAACAAACACCAACTGGAAATTATAATAGTATCTACACTTAGACACACCGCGTGTTCACGATAATTTTCCAAACGATTTTCTATTATTTCAATTCTTTTCGTTGTACTTATCAGTAGATTGGCACAACACTTTTCGAATGCAATTAATATTTTTTGATCACTCAATAATTATGACTGAGAATTCTATGGTAATATTTCTCGGCACAATTTATAACGATAACGTCTCGTATATATTAGAGAATGTTTGACTGTTGTAGCACTAGTAGTAGCTCGATGGCCCAATAAGTCGACTAATAATTCAACAAATTCCTTTCCAATGTGGATATAATTATTCCATGATCGGTTGCGTAAATAAGTCATTTCACATATTGAATTGCGCGAAGTAATGCTAGAACAATTGTTTCTATATAAGAGATAGTATTAAGTTGTACTTTGCACGTGTAATAATCTTCACCGGCCTGCAAGTTGACTAATTGTACGCATCATATTCTGAATCACCCCAAATTGATGCTTGAAAAAAAAACAGGAAAAAAAAATAAATCTGAAAAACCTTTATAAGGTATATTGCAATTTCACATCAGCGCCACAAAATGGCGCTATGATGGCGCCATTTTTATGGATATTTCAATTATTTAATAGTGTTTAAGTATCTTTATATTATAATAATATTCAAACATTTTTCAACATGTTAAGAAAAGATTATATTTAATTTCAACTTTTTTTTTTATTTGGTACAGTTTTTTATTCATATCAATTTTATTTATTTTGGCTATATGTATTATATACGTGTATGTATATAATTATATTTCATCCAATTATGAATTTTTTACTGATTTCTGACATTTTATTTAAATTGTATGTTTACAAAAAAAAAAAAAAAAGAAAAAAAAAGAGGGGAAAAAAAAACTAAAATAATCTATGAATATTCATACCATCAATATGGGGATGTGTATATTTTTTTTTTTTTTTTTTTTTTTCATCTCATACATCTAGTGACATGTTTAACATGCAATTAATCTGAAGCTAGCACAAACATTAATATATGTTGATGCGCTCATTACTTCCCATCATACACACAGCCCTTTATCTCTTTATTTATTAATTGATTTTTAATTTTTGAATATTGTAATTACTGTTGACATTTTTGTATGTATTGCAACGTAACAAATTTTATATCATTGCACCCTTGACTCTGACTAATATATGAAAATCATTATTACATATTCAGTGTTACATAAAAAAATAATAATAATAACACCTTACATATGAATAGCCGTACAGCATACGTTGTTAATTCATATCATAGTGTTTTTAAAGGCTATAAGTGATACTTCCAATAAAACTGGAATTATTTAATATCCAAGCTATAAGCATATTTATATTAATAATAAAAAAATAGGTTCAACTCAAAACATTATATTGCAAATACACATCTATTACGATGTAATTAATAATTGATCGAGTTTAAACGATACATTCTTTAGGAAATGTCTACTTGACTCATTCTCTCTTCACCACTATCATTAATCATAATTCATTCATAATATATTCTATACCCCGAAATAAATCAACAAAACATTAAAATAACAATAAAATTATTTGTAAAAATTTTGTAGATTGACATTTTTCATTTTTAAAATATGTGCAGAAGGCATTAATCATCATTCAATCAACCAATCCACAAAAAACATAAATTTTTCTTAATTTTTTATTTTTTTGCCACCCTCTGAATAATATTTTTATACAGTTATATGTATAATCATATAACAGTTTATCCAAAATAAGTAACATCTGTCCCAAGTATTATAGTGACAATATTTTTTTTTTTTTTTTTTTTTTTTCCGCTCCGATGTGCAAATATATATAAATATATAAATAAATATGCTATAATCGTCATGTTTATAAAACATTGACATCGATTTGCTGTTTTTTTTTTGTTTTTTTTTCTTGTTTTTTTTTTTTTTTTCGTTTCGTTTCCTGTTAAATTTTAACAAACCCTTTACTGTCATTATCTTCATTGTTTTTTAAAACAGTTTTTCTGTTTCACCTATTACAGTCTGCTGTTCGCAATCTGTACAGTTACGCATCTACAGAATTTTTTTTTCTTTTTCATCATACTATGGCAAATATTGTGTCAACATTTGCGACATTCACCAATCATACGAGCATCGAACGATTGGTATATGTACTTAAGACAGTTGAAAAAGAAAAAAAAAACAATAATAAAGCAGTAGTTAATATCACATTGTATGTTACCGTTAGAGGCAAGTCAGTATATCTCACTGACATCGTCTAAGTACTATATTATGTATATATTATCCGGGGGAGAGGCGACGGGAGATTTAGAAGCAATAATGTCGACGTAATTGTTTGTATAAAAAACAATTAAATCGAGCTCCAAAATCACCTGAGTTTCATTTCGCTGATATCCATCATATTCAAAATGCTCCCAATGCATTTGTCGTGCTGCCATTAAAAACTATAATTGCTTGACATTATCTTCTTCGTTTGACCAACGTTTTTCTTGCTCTTTCAATTCAAAATCCCAACGTAATTCCAATTCTCGCATGTCATTAGCAATATCTGCCTCATACGTGTCTTCATCCTAAAAAAGATATAAACTATGAATATGAATTAATGTGATTCAATTTATTTTACTAATTTATTTAATACTTATGCAATGTTTTTTCAAAATTACATCGTTCACTTTGTAATCATTAATAGTTGAATCTATCGTTTGACTGGGAATTAAAGTGTTTATTGGTTGTATGCATGATACATTGCCATATGGATTCCAATTACGAACATCTTTTTCTTTTTCACGAATACCAGCCTCAATCATTTGTAATTCTTGCGCCAATCTTTCACCTTCATTAAATGCTGCACCCTGTGTTGCCAGCTTTAAATCATTAATTTTTTTTTCCAAATGTTTCAATTGTTGCTTCACTTTTTGTGACTCCAGAATAAGACTTGAATGAGTTGTAAATTTTAATATTATCATTAATTCTGATATAAAATAACAATTATTTATATTATTAGAGTACTCACTCTTTTGATACATTCTCTTGTCGTGTTAATTGAACGTGTGATGAAGATTCAGCTAATTTACAAGGTCCTCGAGTAATATAAGTCTCTGCTGGCCCAGAATTTTGTAATGTTTGTAAGTTTGAATTTCCTTCCACTGACGCATAAGCTATAGAAATTTGTAAAAATGAGTATCGAATGAATTTTTAATGGATCACATACTTTTTAAACAAAACAAAAACGATATCTACTCACGCTGACTATAATACCAAGGACCAATGGGTGTAGTAGTAGAAATTGGACGAATTGATTGTAATGAAGACGTAATTCCCTCGTTGTACATTGAATTGGTTTGAACGCCATTGGTTGGCCTGAGCAATGATTTGGATAATCTAGATATTGGGCCGTATTTACTTGCTGACGATGCATCAAATGGTACAAACTCATCATCAAACAAAATAGAATCGGACCGACAGAAATTATTGCCATAATTTATATGTGTTGACGTTGTTATTTGTGAAGCAGGATCATTTTCCCAAATAGAATAATTTGTTGGTGGAGAATCTCCATCTGGGACATCATAATCAATTTTCAATTGTTGCGCCGTAGACTTTCCCATAATATTTTCTAGTTGATTAATTATTTCCATACGACGTTGCAATAATATAGCAAGAGTTTTAGCAACTGATCGTTGTTTTTTGCTATTATTTGGTAAACCATTTTGTCCACTAGATGCTTGCGTTGGGTCCCACATAAAAGAATTTGAATAGTCAAGTGGCGTTCCATGTACAATATAATGTGGATATTGTACATCAATGCCTTTAGATGAAACAACTGATGAACATGCTTGTGGATTTGGTAATAAATAATTTACCATATTTCCAGAAAAATTATTTTCATTATTTACAATTGGATGTTGTAATGTGACTTTTCTCAATTGGCCAATACTGTTGTCGTTGTGATTATTTTCATTTGCTTTTACATTACGATAATTCGAATCGTCACCCTGTATGAATCCTTTTGTCGGAATATTTGCAATTGATTTATCGGCTTTAGTTTCAGGACTTCCAGATAATGGTAAACTTGATCGACCACTCAATTTCCGATGCTTCGATCTATACTTATCCAATTCTAAATCGCTATGAGCAAATGTGCAATTTGTTGCCCGTGGGCATGATCCCCTTAATGCCAAATCACGACACATGCTAACTTTGTATTTAGGTTGTCCGGGTCCCGCACTATGAATACTTTCCTGTGATTTTCTATTACCATGTTTTTGAATATAATCTACTAATGCTGTCACAACAGTTTTCACAGCTTCCAATGCTGCACGAGTTGATGGCCAAGTTGGAAATTCAGTTTCTGGACTTGGGTCAATAGCAGATAATAATTCTAACTGTGGCCTTAAACTACTCAATTGACCAGGATCAGGTGTCCGTTGTAGTGCAATCACTAATTCTTGAACACTTTGAGCAAACGATTGTGGTGTTTGAAGTTTATCTATTATACTTTGCATATGTGATTTATGACCGATATCACCATATAACAGTGCAGACCATTGATCCGGAGCAATTCTTAATCCAGCTTCAGTTGCAATTTGAACTATTTGAGCATCGTGCTCACGTCTAAGTGCTTCATATGTACGAAATTCTTCTTTTAATTGCATTAACGATGAATCACCCTCGCGTTTTGACACTTTAAAGCAACTGGCACGGTATAAAAGTTGGACAACGTGTCCAATACTTGTTTTTGATGCTTGCGGAAAATGCGGTTCTAAACGTTGGACGACAAACATTACCAATACTTTTCTTGATAATGCAGAGCCATCCTCAAGCGCTAATAATACAAGTTTCAGTACTTCCTCTTGCATTGCGGGACCGAGAAATTGGCAGCCACGTGCACGTACAGCTGCCCACAAATTGGCGCTCAGCTGTTGAGGATTTTGATGTTGTAATATCAATTCTGTTACTGATCTTTCACCTAAACTTCGTGCAGCACGTACTGCACGTGCTCGTCCCTCTGGTTCCACTAATTGACATCCGATTAGTGTAACGAGTTTTCGCTGCATAGGTCGAGACACCAGTCCCACACCTAGTGAAATACATAAATTAACTAATTAATTACATTAATTCCTTATTTTTATTTATATTCTTCTTATTAATGAATTACAAAAATCTTACCTGTACCATTGGCTGGCGTCGTTTGACACGGTTTGAGATAAAGTGCGAGCTCCTCAATACATCGTTTCGCAACCAAATAATCCGCATGGTCTTCCACGGGTAGTAATTTCTGATAAGCTGAGTTTCCATTGTTTACTACTGATTTACCCACTAATTGGAGTAAAGCTTCATTCAAGGGTAATCGTTCGATTTCCGTATTAACAATACTCTAAAAATTATTTATATAAAATAATACGCATAAATTACTACTATGAAATATATTGTATTGCAAAATATACCTGATCGAATGGACACTGTTTGCGATGCAAATTAGCAAGGCAAGTTCGACAGATTGTGTGTCCACATCCCAACGAAATTGGTCCGCGTAGTGTGGAATCAAAGTCGTGACAGCAAATAGGACAGGAGAGAAATTCAGTCCACTGTGGTGCCTGTATTGGCATTCTGAAAATAAATAATAGATCAATGTATATATACATATTTTTTTTTTTAGTAAAAATATTGATGTAGAATTAAATAATTTTTATTTTCTCCTCGCCCCATGACCCCCCACTTGAACTGTTACACTTCATCATCCGCTTTAATTAATCAAAAATAAAGTAATTTGTGAATATATATAAAATTCAATATTTCAAATATAAAATTCTATAAATCATTTATAAATAATAAATAATTACGGTATCAGTATGAATATAATGAAATATAATGATTAATCGAAGAAAAATGGTTCTGACGTCTTAAATCCAAGGATTGTCAAAGACGACAATTGCAGCGTGGCCACTTTGACGCACAATATTTTGATTATATATTAATTAGTTGGATAAAAAATTAACTTCAAGTCATTTTACAAACCTTGATATAACTTCCGCAAAACATCCCAATAATTAATAACGTACTCAATTTATTATTTGGCCCATTGGAAATATGTAAGCATGATAAACCACAAATTCACGATTGTGAATGATATGAAATGTCTTTTTAATTCCGTCTTTATATGACAAACATACAGGTTGACCTGTGTTGAGTGAAATGAAGTCAAGAATGTTCTCGTGGGATGGCGCATTAAAGCAGAAAAATTCTACTATACCAGCTGAACTATTTTTAAAATATTCAACTATTTTTTCCTGAAACTCTCGGGTATAAAAATCGTGCTATTTCAGTGAAATTATTGGTAGGATTGAATTTCTAATTGATTAATTTGTTTTTTATTTTAATTTTTGTTGAATGTATTATATCCACATATGAAACTGATTGCTCATTTCATTGAACATGATCAATTGTTGCAACAAATCACATTATAATATACCTTCTTTATATTAATATTAAAAAATACTTGGGTTAAAGAATTGAAATATAGTAAATATTATTGTTATTCATAAGTGTAAGTTATAGTAAATCAACGTATCCTCATTGCATTTTAAAAATTTATGCGCGGCACATAGATATGTCTGGTGATGCCCAACTGTTTATCCGTAAGGACCGAGTTATATATACATATATATATAACGTAAATAATATGTGTATTCTGCTTGACGATATGATATCCCGAAAGGGGGTAGCACTATTCAAGTCTACATTTCTATCAAAATAAAATACAAATGGCGCGTGATATCGCGTCTTACAATTGGCCATTGATTAAAAGTGAATGCTGGGGATTGGCTGTAATAACACAACTTTCCTTACACATAATAGACATTGCCAGTGAGTCTAGCCGAGAGGCGGTATGTGAAATAGATAAGGTAAATGTATAATCAGCGCGAGTTTCACTGCGGTTCACACTTGTATTTACACATGAAAAATGGCGGAAGATACGGCGGTACCTGTGGAAAATGCGCCAAAAGCTGAAGCAATATCAGATCAAGATATTAATATCGATAAAGAATGTAAACTCGAAGTACGTGTCAATGAAACAGAATCATTAATGTTAGAAGATGAAACCATGCCGACTTACCTAAGCATTACAAGCAACACCAGCTCATTGAAACCGGATGATTCCAAGGTACAAACGGATCCACATGATGCAGATACTGATGATGAAGATATAAAAAGTGTATATGATGTGAGTTCAGGGGATGAAGGACAAGAGAATAGTCGTGCATTCTATGCTCGGCGACGTAATAATCATGATATTCATCATGATGAAGATGGTGATGATGATGATGATGATGATGATGAAGATGAGGATTATGAAGACAGTGATGGTAAGTTGTAATTTTAAATAATATATATTACATGCACATTGAGAATGATATAATGGATATTTTTATTTTTATTGTAATGTTTGTTTTCTTTTAAGACTCGCATATAAATGAAAAGGCGGGAAGGATGATGTTTCGAGGTGAAAGTGATGAGGATGATGATAATTTTGTTGATGAGGAAGAGGATGGTGACATAGATGAAGGGGAAGAAGGGAGTGATGGTGAAATTGAACCGGAATTATTTGAAAGATCGTCAGATGATTATATTCTCAGAAATTCCAATTCTAGTTTAGAAAAACTTTACAAAGAAAGAAGCAAATCTCTACAAGATTTATCCAGTTCTGGAAAATTATCAAGGTCCAATAGTAAACGTCATGTATTTATTCATTCAGAACACGCTGGTCTACAGCCGCTTCCTTTAAATTATGATGATGCAGGACGAAATTCACTGGTACAATCTAAGTACAACCATGTGCCTAACAAAGTAAGACGTCACAGTCAAGATCTGAAAGGACAAAATAAACGGTGGGCACAAATACGATCAAGTGAAAAGGGAAATTTAAATCCGTATATGATCATTAATGACGAAATCGGTGAGTATAAAGAATGAATTCATATACGAAAATATATTTGGCAAATTGAATAATATCCTGCTATGAATTAATTTAATTTATAGATGCCGATCAACAGACTGATAATTTAAGACTCAATCCACAGTGCCGACGTCTAAAAAGTTATGCCGAGTATGCCATGAAATATATTGTTGGTGAAGAGATATCTTCTGACCAACCTATTAATATCAATAATCAAATCACGTCATTGGTAAATGGTGTCGAAATTATTCCTAGTGATACAATAAAACATTTTGAACAATCCAGAGGTAGACAAGAAATAATGGAAATTGATGATACCAATATCCAACATGATTATGATAAAAAGGAAATTAATAAGCCGAATGGGACAATTAATTGTCCAAAAATTAATGTAGAACTTGAATTTCAACAAAAAGAAAACGGATCTGTTGAACAATTAAATCCGACAATCAATAGAGAAGAAATAGTTGAATCAATTGTTGATGTACAAACATTGACATATGAAGAATATATGAAGAGTAATATCGATTGTGATGATAAACCAAACAAAATATCAAATAACAATGAAATGAAGTGTGTAAATGATAGTGAGGTAGTAATTAATCCTAATAAATTATCTTCAATTCCATCCCCTATTCAAATAGAAAATATGGTAACGGATGAAGTGTCGTTACAAAGTGAAAGTAATAATAAAATTGATGAGCCAGAAATTGAATCAGTAAGATCTCAAATGCATCAAAATTCGGCAGAAAATATTCAAAGTAAAGAAGATTATGAAAAATTGGTGAATGAAAATCTGGAACTGAGAAAAAAAATAGAAGAATTGAAAGTTGCGTTAACTATCCAACAAGCGGAAATGAAATGTAAAGCCGTAAAGGTTGCTGCTGTTCAAACAGAAAATCCACCACGAACGATGAGACACACTAGTACTACTACTTATTTACAATTACCAAACAAATTATCAACGAGCATGATGCCCGATACGGGATCTACAATTAGTTCAATTGAGCAATGGACTGATAGTGATTACAGTCCGGTTGTATCACTGAAACCACCGAATGTCGATCATGTATTGAATTCTGATAATAGTATACTTCAAGGCAGTCGCAAAAATTCATCTGAAGCCCCATCACGTGCACTGTTAACAACAAATCGTATTCTTCAAACGCTCGCTAATATGACACCGGACAGGCCTGCACCAAACATCATGGAAAAATTTAACGTACAAAGACAGTCGAAAAATCCGATGAATCCTTTAATTACCGATGGAGAAAATTCTCGGAAGCGAAAGGCTTCGGATAATCTTGAAACAAGTGCGCTTGGACACTTGCCATCTAAAATTCCCTACACAAATACAACTGATTCACTTCGGAAATTGAATTCCAATTCTAATACAGATAGTGCTGCCAATTCAGCTGCAGAATCATCGAGGAGCGATGCCACTGCAATTGATGTGGATACTAGCCAAAGTGCGGGTGTCGACATTCATCAGGATCTTCAAGAGAATGAGGTAGCGGATGACGATGGTGTTAAATGTTATGTTTGGCACGAGGATGAAAACACACACGAGCGTAGTTGTCTTATTCAAGCACCAGTTGGGCTTGACAACTCTAATAAGTCTAGTGATGTTAAAAAGCCGCTACGCGAATGCGGTCCATATTTGCTTGGTAATCTGGAGGTGAGAATATCAGAAGCTAATGGTACTCTCAATATTTGGGGCAAAGAGGTAAGAATTAGTTTCATCTTTATTTATATACAGTATTATTCGAGTATTTATATCGAATATCTAGCAAATTTAATTACAATTTTTCGGTTTACTCAATTATATATAGGTCAGTCAAAAATTAAAATCAAAAGATTCTATGAGCACTGACGAACCTCTGAATAAAACAATTCGTGATCCAGACAATGATTGGCCAAAGACACCACAAACGACGTTGAATAATAATTTCAAATGTTCAACTGGCAAAAAAGTTAAGACACCGGTATCTGTACGTGCGAATATAACGCGACATTTGCGCGGTTTAATAAATCGTACACCATCTCCCACGAATGAGCAAGCGGAAAATCATTCCAACGATATTAATTTATGTCAACACGAGACGAATCATAGCCATAAATGCCACAATCACAAGCATATATTGGCGCCAACATGTGGCAATAAACATATAAAGACACAAACAAAATCATTTTGCTGCGCTTGTAAGCGTAAAAATGTTGTTCGTGATTGTAACTGTCCACGAGAGCACAAGTCAACGGTTGATAGTGCTCATTTCCATTGTGGAATTGCACATCATTGTGCATTTCCATCGTCAAATCTCAACTGCCATTGTCGTAATCTTCGACAAAATCATGTTTGTACAAATCATTTGAGTGAAGAAGACTATAATTATGATGCATGCCATCGATTGTCTGATAGTGAGCCAGAAGATTGTTGTGCACGTGATAATAAAAGACAATTTTATTCAGCTGATGTGAATAATTGTAATCATCGAGTAGAAAATGTTTGTTGTCAAGGGATGATTCCACATAAAATGGGTGTTGATACATGTAGTACTCATTATCCATCAGAAGGAATTGATCCTGAAATGCATTTCAATAAGTCTCCCAAAGTACTCGATGTAAGTACACATCCATTCTAGCTTATTTGAAAATATTTTTTCACAATTCATTACGTTTATACTTATAAATTGTGTCTTTACACGTACAGAAGCATGATCATCGTCTCGGTAAACGCGTTCGACACCTTGTGGGATTTTTAAAAAGCTGTGGTGATTGTCAAAATCCCGAGACATCTAGTGAAGACAGTCAAATTCCAGAAATGGAAACAATCAATACCCGATCGAATCCAAACATTAGAGTGGATTCTGGCTCATCCAAGGCCTCATTTTCAAAACATTCCAATAATTTGGGAAACAAAAAGTAGGTAATAAATCATTTATTGAAAATAAAAATTAAAATAAGAGTTTAAAATTTTATAATTGATTTGTAGGGGATGCAATTCATGTGCTAAACATGCTGGAAGAGCTGCAGAACTTGAAGCTGAATTAGAATTTAGCCGAGTTGAAATTTCAAAGCTCCACTCGAGATCCAACGCAATGCGTGAGATGCTTCATCGTATGCTTGAATCCGATTTGATCACAGAAACGTAAAATGTAACATGGAATTTTTCTATATGAGAAAACAAAACAAAAGATAAAATCCGGACAAAATAACACTGCTTATTTGCAAGTGAAAATATACTTAATGACAATTGTGGGTTTAATAATATTATATCTTGTAATTTCCATTATTTTTTTCATATCTATGGTTTATCTTAAGGATTTCTTTTTATATATATATAAAAAAAACAAAAAAAAAAAACAAAATTCAGCATTTTGATAAAACTTTATGAAAAATTGATGAATCAAATGAAAAAATTATTATCAGTTTTTTTTTCTTTTTTTTTTTCAATACGCATACACTGTTAAATTTATTTTCGTTACTGCCAATCTCTTATAAATATTAAACCAAAAAAAAAAAACAACCATATAATTTTCTGAAGATTAAGAAAATTAAAAAATATTACAATTCATTTAATAATTGCAGTCACAGGGATCATATGAACTTTGATGGGTTTCAGCAGTTCTCAATGTGGAAAATCCTTCTCCTGGTCCTCCAATACAATAAGTACTGTTTGTTGGTTTCAAATAATTAACGTGACCTTGCAAACTTTTTATTCTAGTTTGTGCAAGATTGAATTCCTCATTCAGTTGAGTTATTTGTTTCTGCATTTTTTGCCTGATCTGCAATAGTAAAATTTTTTTTTGGTAAATTGTCCTATTCTCTCGTTAATCAATGTACCAACCTCATCTCTGTCTTTCTGTGCGGCTTTTGCTGTTGCTCGACAATGCACCAATTGTTTTTCCATCTCTGTGATTTCACCCTGCATTCTTCTTCGTACTGTTTCACATCTTTCTTTTGTCCTCGCGACCTGTCTGGCAGAATCTTCCCTTACTTGATCCAGCATAGATGATAATTGTGCAATTTCATGTTTTTTATCTTCAAGATGCTTTTTATAGTCGTCCTGACGTCCTTCAAGTCTTGTCAGTGCATTTTTTAATCTTTCATTTTCATTTCTTAATTCCCGATTTCTGTCTTCTAAACTATCCAGATCCGATACCTAAAAAAACAAAAATACTTCAAGAAATTGTTGCGAATACCTTGACATTTTATCAGAAAAAAAATACCTTCAATGCCGCATTCTCATTTCGCAATATTTCAGATTGACTTGTCATTGCTCCAATTCTATCTTTACAATTTAGCAGTTCCCGTTTGAGGTCTTCACAATTTCTCTCGGCAACTAATCTCATTTGTTGCGATTCTTGCAATTTCATTTGAGTTTGTTTGAGAATATCCGGAATTGGCGCCAATTCGGACAATCTCTCTTGAAATTGATTCTAAAAAAAAAAAAAAAAAGTATAGAATAATATATTGAAAATATATTTTATTATTTTAGAAAATAAAAATAAATGAAATATTTACTTTTATTCTACCAATTTCTAATGTGACATTTTCATTCATTCGAGCATTGTCCATTTCCATAAGTTCTATTTGACGCCGTTGCTCTTCTACTTGTTCTTGTGCCTGTTTAAATTTTTCAATTTATCATCATAAGTATGAAAATATATCCCTGATGATATAAGAATATCAATACTAACGCACCTGCAAATATTTATTCCGATAATCTTCCAGTTGATTTGCTTGATCTTGTATCAACGATCTAAGCTCCTCTAATTCATCCTGAGCTTCTCTATATCTCTGTCTTGCAACAATTAATGTTTGTTCTTGTTCCATTAATTGCTCTTTACTACCAACGAATTTACTTCTATCAGCATCAAATAGTTTCAATCGTTCCTCCAGATCTATCAATCGATTTTCAGCCCTTTCTTTCGCATCTTTTGCATCGCGAATATCCTGTTTCATTTTCTCTGCGTCCGTACGTAAGCATGACACTTCAGTGAGTTTATTTTTATAATCTTCTTGAAGACGGGCATATTGTTCGCGTAAATCTCTTAATTGTTGCAGTGGACAATTGCTCCCACCCTTTTTATAAAATTTAATTAATAAAAAAATTTGTTCAAATGTTTTCCAGCATTGAAAAAATTACCATTGGCGCAGTAGTACAAATACCGGCGCACGAAGGAATTGATCCTGGAGCCATTTGAAATTGCTGAAAAAATATGATATAAAAATGATTAATTGCACTATTATATATTCTTATGTTTAAATATTTAAATACCTTTATAGACTCTTGTGTATTATCTTGTACAATTGGCGTTGAAGATTTGAATATTTGAATAGTTGGTTGACATGTTTGAATTGGTGTTGGTGATGTATATGGATAAGGAGGACATGGCGGACCTGTGCATGCTAATAATTTTTTCTGCATATATAACTGGTGTCGTTCTTGATTTAAATTTGCCAATTCTAATTTTGCATTATGAATCTTTGACTCCATTGTATTTAACTGTTGTCCCTGATGAAATTCCAATAATTAGTTTATATTGTACAGCTGTAAAAACGTTTACGTGACCGTTTCATTTTAATAAATGACAAACAACCAGTTGTTGAGTATTTGTCTCATAGTTTGTTAGTTTTTTTTCCAAGTCTGTAGGACAACTAGATCGAACTGTTGAAGTGCCAATTTGCTCTACTACCGGTGTGACATTGGAATTTTGACAACACTTTGGGAGATTTTTATTTGCCGATGACGTGAAATTACAACACATATTCTCCCTCGATCCTCCTCCACCCAATCGCGGTGAATCTACAAAATCATAAATTATAATAATCAATCATACGATAATTTTTGTTGAGTTTTCCTAAACCACTTTACATACCGCAATCTTGCAATTTAGTATTGCGTGAACTCACTAAAATATAATAATAATCAATGAATTAATAAAATAAATTTAGTTGAGCTAGAGAAAATGGCAAATAATGTGTACCGCATACGGTGTTGCTCTGATGTTTTTGAGTACAATGTTGACAACGGCAAGGTTTATCAGTAGGACGATGCGATGTAATGGAAGACGCATGAAATTCAGAGCGCGGTGAATCCGAAAGTTGATTGGTTAATCGTTGGTCTAATGCAGCTAATTGACGACTCAACTCGGAATTTTCCTTGATGATCATCCGCATTTCTGCTTGAAGACTACATACTTTACGTTGAAGTGTATCAACGGTATCGTCTTTTTCAATTAAGGCCTCTTCCAATTTAAACCTTGAACAAACATATTATAATTAAACTGGAAATTCAAATACGATAAAACTGTTGAGCTAATTGACAGGTACATAATAAGATATTTCGTTTTCTTGATAGTCAATTATCTGATGTTCTTTTGATTTGAAAAATTTTTAAGACAAATATTTCAAAATTTAATGTTAAAATTGGAACACTCACTTGCCACCTTCTAATTGAGCATTTTCTTCAGCGAGTTTCTCCTGTATATCCAATGCCTCTGCTAATTTTTCTGTTATACTTTCTAAGCATTGAAATTCGTTGCCGTTTCGTTTTCGTTCACTATCAGCGACAACAATCTTTGGGATTTCATCTTCTGTATAACCACAAACAATTAATCGCGGCAATCTGTTAAAAAATTAAATTCATAAAAATATTTTGTGTCTATTAGCATTCAATATTTAACATTCCTATCTTCCGGATATTCTTGTTGAGGCAAATCAAGTCGATCCTCTTCAGGAACTAGATCTTCCCACGCTTGCTGTTCGGCAACCGATTTCTCTATTATTTCCTGCTCAGTCTCTTGAATAGGATCATTTATTTCAGGTGGTTGTAATTGACTAAAAGCTTCGAATACTTTAGCAAATTCACTGCTCGAAAGATCTACCAGGCCTAATGTATTTTGAATTTTTCTCGTTATTTTATCTAATTCACCCATTTTTTCTATTAAATTTTCGCGTTTTGAGATCAACATTTCTTCATCACTGTCATTCAAGCCATTTTTCTGAAATAATTCCATTAAATATAAATATTAAACAACTTTACACGGGTATTTTTACTTGCTTACTAACTTTTTGGAGTTCTCTCAATTCCTGATGCATTTGATCAATATCTTTTCCTATAGCTGCACAATGATTATAAGCCTCATTCATGTCATTATATATTTCCGATTCAGTCATATCATGGGACGAAATATCTTCATGATTCGACGGACGTGAACTTAGTGGTTCATCTTGAGGAACAGCCAAATCAGGTTCTTCTGGTTCTTGGACTACTTGTCGCTCTTGGGGTTTTGGGGTTTCTTGCAATTCTTCTTCAAGGATTTCCGTCAATTTTTCCGATGAATAATTCTCATCCTCCGTTTCATTTTCACTTTCATCTTCATTTTCGGGTGAACTTGGTGGTGCCGCAACATCTTCGTCATCAATCATTTGTTGATTTATAATTTCGTTTTCATCCGTCATTTTTAGATAATTATCGTTTTTTCGTAATAATTGTGATGGAAAGTCGTCCAAATTATTTGCACAGTGTATAATGTTGAAATTCGATGATTTGTACTGCTACAATAAAGGAGAATATGATTTTATTGTTATAAAAGATTGTAAAATTCTATAGATTAACATGCACCTCAAAGAATGGATTTGGCTCGCGATTAGATGAACATCGTAATGACGAATATGGAAATGAATTCAATCCAAAATGATCCGAACTCTTTGCACTGGGTGATTCAGAAGATGTTTCGTTGTGATCACAATCAATATAAGATTTAATTTCCGACACATTCAGTCTTTTTTTCACATCAAACAAAGATTCTAGTGAGTCGAATGTGTCTTTATGTGATGGCAACACTTTTTCCTTCTTCGTGCGATATTTTCTTTTCGTTTGAACATTTCTCACAATATATCGTCGCTTTAAATCTTGTAAACTTCGACTTCCCGAAGATACATCTACTTCTTGTTGCAATTTTCGATTTTGTAATGGTAAACGAGTAAAGGTTTTTGCACGAAGTCGCCTTTTCTATTGGATAAAAAAATTTATTTATATATTCATTTTATAATAAATAAAATTTTTTTTTTTACAATTTTACCTTCATTATTTTACCTTCGAAATTACACAGATATCGTCATTAATTCGAAAAATTATTCTAATAAAAATTGTTTCTACAAGCTTGATAATTTTCTATTTTGTTTTTATTTTTTTTTTGTTTTCCATTAAAATATAATATTCCAATTATCCATTCGAAATAATTAATGGTTCCAGGCAAATTTTTACAAACCGGTATCACCTCAAACTGACAGCTTCACATTTGACAGGTGTCTCTAGATAAATGTCATTGTTTTTCTAACCTGATTCAAATGTTAATATGAATAGTGTCGCCCCCTGTGTGATTTTACTTTCATAAAATACATTATACGGGCCTCATAATCTCTGTCACGGAAATATAAATAAAAAAGTGGTAAAAGTACAGAAAATTTATGCTGTGAAAAAAAATATATATTCAAACGTGAAATTATCTTTTGAAAAATAAAAAATAAAAAATTTATATATATATATCGAAGATATAATAATTTGTACGTATTATATTTGTTATTTAAATTCATAAATTCTATATAGTCATTTGTAATTATAATTATTCATATATATCACATAATTATATTATAATAAATCGAAAGAAAGTGATGGGTTTGAATGAAAAAATTATGTTGGCGCGTTTTTTTTTCATTTGAAAATTCCACGTATGATGTACCATGCATGTATCGATAAGATGTCGCTGTATAATTTAGAATTTCTTTGAATGTTTTACATAATGACCGATAGAGCGCGATTAATAAAAAAAATTTGTCTGTGAAAAGACTCAACAGTCCGCACCCTATACTCCCTGTTATGTATTTTCCGAGAGTAGTTTGCGGATATTTACAGAGAGCAAAGGAGAATGTTTCAGACTTCCGCGGCATGCTGAACATACACGCATGACGGCGGTAGTGATGCGTAAGTAAATGAAAGAAGGATAATCTGTATTATCAAAATATACGTGAAAGAGTGAGAAGTATATAGAAAAAGTGTATTCCCGCGAGTTTTACATCCCTGCAATATTTCGAGGGATCAATTTGTCGGTGTGACGCAAACGGCCGCCAACAGCCGCCTGAAAATTCATCAAGACAAAGTTGTGTAGTTTTCTCATTCTCCTCCGACGAAGACGCCTACGTTGTTGCAGTGTTCTCAGCTTGTGATCATCATTAGCCTAGTGGTGGTTGTTTTGACCCATGAGTCGTTGTCCGATTAGAGAACGGCAGTCGCGCGCATCCTGTGCACACCGTTGTGACAAAAAAAAAAAAAAAACAGCAAAGAGAAAAGTGATCGTGTGCTTGCCTAGCAGTAGTGATTAAAAAAATTAAGATAAAAAATAAAATAGAAAAAAAAAAAAAAAAAAAAATTATAATAAAACACTCAAATACATATATATATATATATATATATAGAAAAAAAGGTGTGAATTTGAATAATCATCAAGTTGCAAACTGAATTATATGTGTATGATCTGGAATGTGATATATTTCCATTGAAGTAGATGCAAATCCTGTAAACAAGAAAGCGAATGAAGTTTATGACGCACCTGGTACCCAGGGCAATGTCGAGGCGTCGTAGCAGGATATTCGGTGTCCTGAATTGGCGATTTGCCTTACCTCAAAATTACAATCAACTGCAGGAGAGTTTTTATTATTGTAGTGTTTATTAGGCCTTTTTGAGCCTTTTTATTCTTCCAAAAGCAAACGTTCAATTCATTTTAGTGCAACGTTACTCCACCACAAAGTTCGAGAGAGAGAGAGAGAGAGAGATAGAGAGAGGGAGAGTACACGCAATACCAAGTGAGGATATATATTGAGGCAAAAGAGAAAGAGAGACAAATTTAAACCGTGAGGAAAAGAGAAAGAGAGAAAGAGTGGGAGGGCAAGCCAACGTGAAAGAGAAAGAGAGTGAGTTGGAAATAAAAGGAGAGGGAGTTTTACTGGGATTGTACACGTAGATCCCTTTACCCGCCACAGGACGGGTGGTTATGTTTCCCACTTTCATTGGGATCCTAGGTAAAAAAAAAAAAAGAAAATAATCAACTTTATTATTTTATATAATTATTATAATTACGTCATTTAATATAATAAATATAATTATTTAGTTGATTAATTATATAATTTATCAATAATATTTAATTATTATTTTGTGTAATTATTTATATGATATTGTTTCATTTCAAAAGGGGATATTTAAAAAAAATTTGTTTACACTTTGTTTGTTTTTTTGTTTTTTTTTTTTTTTTTTTTGTTTTTCTATTTTACAGTTATTGTCATTATTATTCGTTTATTTAATTCTCATTACGAAAAAAAGAAAAGGGGTAATGTAAAATGTAATTTGTTTATCAATGTGGTCGAACTTGAATTCTTCTAGACATACAATCGTGGTGGGAGGTGCCGAGTATAGCACACTTCTGCTCATTATTTAGGGCTGCCTTCAATCTTCTGGACTTTGATATCGAGGTACAATACCTATAAAAGAAAAGAAACAAAAAAAAAAACAAAAAAAAATTGCTAAACTCATTAGAGTAGGCAAAAAAGAAAGCATATTGTGCAAGCAAATCTTTTTTTAATTCTTTTTTTTTGATTATCATTTATTTAGCGCATCGTTATCTCCTTGCTTCTTCTGAAAAAAATAAATAAATAAATAATAATAATAATAATAATAATAATAATAATAAATATTAATAACCCGTCCAATATAGAGCTTGAGCCGAAAATTAATAATTTAATGCTATATTTCCTTGTATTATATTGGAAATAAAATTGAAATAAAAAAATTTATCTATATATTTTAAATGATTCAATATATTTTTTCAGGATTTAGAAGAGGCTTTATTAACAGACGGTGGTACAGAGGGACGTTTACTTCAAGAATTAATTGTTCGTCTTCTTGAGGGTTGTTTACCTAACGATACTCGCAATGACATCTCTACGTTCAACTATCAGATGTTCTTGCGTCGACTTTTTCGCAAAAAGTGCCAGGTATTGTATTAAATTATAATTAATTATTATATATTATCGATGAATAATAAATATAAGATATATAAATGATGACAATTGTATTTAATATAGGAATACAAATGTGAAAATCCATTTAATACCGATGTAGATTTCGAACTTCTGCCATTACGACAGAAAGTTGAAATATTGCGCGCCCTCTGCGACTTTAGGCTCGACGCCGAAGACGTGGTTTGTTATATTATATTTGATAAATAATTAAAGAAAAATATGATATAGTATTAATAATAATATATCGTGATATTTTTTAGGAGTGTGCGCTAAGTAACTTGGACTCAGACAGTCTCAGAGTTGAACCATTGGGTCATGACCGTAAGAATTCTGCATATTGGTATTTCTACGGAACACGACTCTACAGAGAGGATTACGTGGGTAAAGAGGAGAGCAGCACAATTGTTACACATAAACAGAGGATTAAAGGGTTACGTGATAAAAAACGGAAGAGACGACGTAGCAAACAGGAGCAGGAGTTGGAAGAAAACGAGGAGAAGGAAGAGGATAATTTAGCTTGTGATTTGGGTGTGGATCAAGCGCGTGAAAGTGTTTGGCAGGTTGTTTGTTTTACTCAACAAGATTGGACACGACTTGTCGATAAACTTCGGGAATCAGTAAGTAAATAGTTTATAAATGTAAAATATAACTTATGAATAATTGATTAAACATTGAAATTTTTATTTATTTTTTTATAACAGAAATATGATACAGAGCGGAAACTTTATAATACTTTAGCTGAAGATTTTTTGCCAGAAATACCAAAGCTCTTTGAGCTGAAGGAAAAACAGCATCGTCTTCGTTTATTACAGCGTAATAATTCACTTGTTCTACATAAACAGGAGCCAACGGAAGAGACGATTATGGTACGTTCAAAGATGAAAACAAAAGTGGGCAGAAGTACGAGAAAGAGCGCTGGACAAAGCTCAAAAAGTAGTGCTGGTGGAGGAGGTAATGCTGGCGGTGGTGATAGTGAAGATGAAGCGCCACCGGCACCACTGGCATTGCCACCACAAAAAAAAGGTCGACAAACCAATAATTCGTTAGCATCAGCCGTTGGACAAATTGTAATTCACGAGCGTGATCAAGTTAATAGTGTAACTCATAAAAAAGGTGGTGTTGGTAAACATGGTGTTACAACATACAATACATCTGGTTATCCGTATACATTAGGAATTGAAGAGGAGGAAAGATTAATCGGTATGCACAAAGTTCTTGAAAGCATCAAAGATCATGAAGATGCATGGCCATTTGTTGATCCCGTTGATGAAGAGTATGCACCAAGATATTATAGTGTCGTTCGAAAACCAATGGATCTCACTACAATGGAGGAAAAACTTGAAGGTAGATCATATAAAAATCTTAATCAATTTAAACGTGATTTTCGATTAATTGTGGATAATTGTCGACAATACAATGGATCCGATAATGAATATACCGAGATGGCAGTTAATTTAAAAGAAGCATTTGACCGAGCAATAGATCGTTTTCTTGAATCCGAGCCATCAAGTGATGAAGGCGCGTCTGATACAATGTTACCGTCCGTTGTACCTACTCAGTCATCACCTTATCCATTGCGCTCGTCTTCGCCCGCATCGGCGCTAATAAATTCACGTAAACGTTGTAAAAAATCAAACAAAAAATCGAAATCAAATAAACCAGAGAAAAAATCGAAAGGAAAAAGTCGTGTTGTCGATAATGATAATGATAATGATGATGATGATGACGACGATGCTAATGAAGTAGAGGATGTCAATGATAATAATGATGACGATGAAGATTTTGAAGAAGAAGAAGAGACGGATGCTAAAAGTGCTAGGGATAAAAGGGGGAGAAAAAGATCAAAACGTGCTAAAAATGATGAACGTAAAAATGGTACAGATGGTGGTGAGGAAAGTGCAATATCTGAAAGTGCTGTGATAAAATCAAAACGAAAAAAGTATGAAGAAGTTGTACAAGTGTTACCGAAAAATAAGAGACTATCGGCCAAAGATGAAAAAATTGACGATTCAAAAAAAGGAAGTGGTGCTGGAAAAAAAAAACAAAAAGAAACATCGTTGAAAAATTCAAAGGATCATAAAGAAAATCGAAAGCGTAAAGATGATTTTGAGGAAAATCATGAACCTGTTGCAATTATAAAGATGAAAAATAAAAAAATAGAAAAAAAAAATACAGATGATAGTGTAACACTTATTGAAAGATTAAAAAAAAATAAACAAAAAAAAAATACAGAAAATCTAAATACAGATAATAATAAAAGACTTGGAAATATTGAGGAGAATGGAAAACGTATTGCGTCGAGTGATAAAACAAAGAAGAATCGTAAAAAAGAAAAAATAGAACCAAGAATAACACGATCGGAAGATAAGAGACAAGAAGAAAAAAGTCCGATTCGTGAAAAAGATAAAAAATCCAAAAATAAAAAGAACGATGAACCTCCGAATAATGGCGTAGTTAGAATTGATGATGAAAAAAATATTAAAAAAGAGGACACGGCATCAAAGAAATTCGATTCATTATTGAGCAACAAAGATTTGGAGTCATTGGACAGTCTGAAAGATCGTATAAGTGAACGCAGTAGACGCGATGAAAAGTTAAAACTTGAACGTGAAAAATTAAAAAAATCATCAAAGAGTGAGGGAATACTCAAAAAAAAAGTGCCTTCTAATGGTAATACCTTCAATGACAGTAAGGTAAACCTAAAGCGTGCCAAGCTAAAAAAGAGCGGTGCTAGTAGTGGTAGTGGAAAAGAACAGAAAAATAATACGAGTACACCAAAGGATTCGGAGACAAATGATACGAAAAAAATTAAAACACATACTAAACATACCAAAGGTTCTACGAGGGGCGAGAGTCCAGCAATTCAAGCTTTAAATCAAGCGACAGCACAGACTTTGAATGATATCAATAAATGGTTGGATGATGCGCCACGACTATCTGAATTCTCATCGGGAAGTGATTCTCCGGTGTTTCATCCATCAACGAGTGAACAAGCGCGCCCAGGACCAAAGTCTGATATCACACGAAAGCGACCAAGTACAGTAAAATTATTTGGCCCAATCGGCCCGCCGAGACCAAAAAAAGTCCAAAGAACAATAGATCGTTTACAACCTGGAAAAAGTAAGGGAAATCTCTTGTTGAAAAAACCTCTCGTCAATAGCAGTAGCAGTACTTCAGATACTGCACCGAGTCAATCAGCCTCAGATGTTGATCAGCCAAATCGGGACATTGATAGCGAACCAAAATTGAGTCTCGGAACTGTTTTGAAAAATGCCGATTCTATACAATTAATTTGCAAATCATTAGTCTCATCTCCAAATCCAAATTTGTCAAATGATGAGGAGGACGATCGATTAGCCGACACAACTTCTACGTCTACTACACGAGAGTGTAAAGAAAAAGAGTCTGTGAAGGAGGTTGTGACGCCGAAAGCAGAGGTCGAATCGCCAAAGGATATCAAAGAAACAGACGAATCACAGAAACCGAAATCTGCAACACCGAATTTAAGTGCTTGGTTTAAGGCTTTTGGTGCACCGAAATCGAAAAAGAAGGAGGACGAGATAGAAGAGATAACCCCCAAACGGGAAGATATTCAGGAAGTGCCTCCAAGACAGAGACGACATAGTGCTGGTGGTAGTAGTGTCAGTGAATCGGTATCGAGTTTTTCACAAGAATCTCCACCGGGACTTACTGGAAGGTCACCACAAACACAACCGGCAATGACACCAACGGCTATGGAGCAACCTGTACGTGCTGGTTTTTATCAGGATGCACTATCAACTGGTAGTAGTCCATATAATAGTCCGTATTATACAACACCACCGAGGTACAGCGCTCAACTTCCACCTACACCATCACCGCAAAATCACCCGTTGTCACCTGCATATCCGTCTTCAGCAGCGTATGATCAAAATCCTTTGTATCCACAACTACAGCAATCATCTCTACAAGTTTATCACAAACCCGGAACACCGGAAAATCCTGGTGGTGATACGTATAATGTTTATCCTCAAAATTCTCCGCAGGGTGAAGGCTACTCGCAACAAATGTCTACCAGTCCTAAACCATCACCTGTTTATCCCCAATCATCACCTCAACCATTGCCAACTTATTCTCAAACATCTCCACAACCACCGCCTTCAAATTATTCTCAACATTCGCCTCAACAGCCTCCAAGCTATTCTCAACCGTCGCCTCAACAACCTGCTGCTGCAAACTATTCACAACCTTCACCACAACCAACTCCACCAAATTATTCTCAACCATCGCCTCAACAACAACATTCACCATTCTCTCAAACTTCACCCCAACCGCCGCCAAGTTACTCTCAACCTTCACCCCAACAGCCAAATTCTCCCTATTCCCAGCCATCGCCAAAGCCACCGCCTCCAAGTTATTCCCAAGTCTCTCCTCAAACTCCATCACCTTACTCACAACCATCTCCCCAATTTACTCAACCATCTCCACAACCACCACCCAGTTATTCTCAACCCTCACCTCAGCCACCCACAAATTATTCTCAACCATCGCCACAATCTCACAATTTTTCTCAAACATCAGCACAACAACAACCACAACCACAACCACAACCAAAATCCTTTACACAACATTCACCTCAACCACCACCTGCTTATTCACAACCATCACCACAAAGTCTCAATTATTCGCAACCATCGCCTCAAGCACCGCCAAATTATTCTCAACATTCTCCACAACAATTGTCTACCACTTCGACTCCAGTCTATACATCACAACCGACAACACAAACGCCGAGAAATTATCCACCACCACCACCACCACCACCGCCACCACCATTACCATCATCATCGTCATCATCATCATCATCACAAGTGTCGCCATGTTTACCATCAGTCGTCACTACTAGACAAACACAAAATGATTTCAATCAACCATCACCTAGAAGAACAACGACACCTCAAGCTCCCTACGTACAAACTCAAAAACCAATAACAGAAGAGTATCAAACTGCCACAACACCAACTTTTCCTCAAGGTTTCAAAACAAATCCAATACCGTATGTTGGCGCTGTTCCAAGTGGAGTATCCGAAGCCGAGCAGCGAGTAGAATATCTCAAGTCTGAGGAAAAAATTCAAACTATCGATCCGCCACTCGGTTTAAATGTCAATCATCAAGTGTATCAAACGAATCATTTTACGCCGCCATATTCAAATAACTTTCCAGGTCACGACAGGATAGCGTGTCCACCTGTTACCGATCTCCAGCGGCCTACTTCACGATTGAGTACACAAGAAACTTCACAGCAGCCAACACAGGATCGTCCGTATGAAACAGTGGACCCAATTAAATTTCAACAACCACGTCAAGATCAACCTCAATTGTTGTCATTTCAACAGAATTTACCGAGTCACGAGGGAATTTATCAACCGGCTGGTGGATTTCAGGCGCCACCATATCCAATGCCAAATACTACCTGTCGACCAGTCTATCCAAGTCCACATTACTACGATGCAAGTGCAAAAAGTAGTGTTGCACCACCATCTTCAGTATCTACCGTGGCTTCGCCACTTGTTCCAATGAAAAAACGAATGTACAGTGAAACAACCAGTGATAGTTCACGAATTTCTCAAGAGTTATCACGTCCTCCTGGACAAGAACAATTTGCGTATGATCAAATGATGACGATGGTAACGTCAGCCGAATCTATTGTACCTGGGCAATATGATGGAAGTTTTGGTACATTAGCCGATTCTGTTGCTGGCAGTAGTGCATACGCGAGATTGGGTTTGGGTCTTGTTGGAAGAAATCCTAATGATCAACAGCAATTGCTATCAATCCCACGTCCATCGAGCAAAGATCCATTGTCTTACGTACGAACTGCAAGCTCATCTGAAGTCGATTTAAATCTTCTTCAGAGTATTCAAAATGCTTCAAAGGTAATGCCTGCAATACAACAACGAAGAGAATCTCCTATATTACCGACACCAGCACCAAAAGCAAAGAAAGGACGAAAAAAGGCAGCACAACTACAACAACAAACTTCTATTCCATCGGCATTAGCAGAACAGCAGGTGGCGAGTAGTAGTAGTGGTACTAGTAGTAATATGTCTGGCTTTCCACAATATCCCGGCAGTTCACCTGATGTGGTTGGTTTAAAAAATGCAGCAGTAGTTTCGTCAGGTAGTAGTGCATTTAATTTTGCAACAACTACAGGCGCCACAAATAGCTCGTCATTTTATGAAAAAGATGCATCAGCTGCGGCAGCGGCATTCGCATTTTTAGATGAGTTTCGCAATCCAAATGCTTATTACAATATTTTACGACAACAACAACAACAACAGCAGCAGCAACAGCAACAACAACAACAACATCAGCAGCAGCAGCAACAACAACAACATCAACAACAGCAACAACAACAACAACAGCAGCAGCAGCAACAACAACAACAGCAGCAGCAGCAGCAGCAGCAACAGCAACAGCAGTCACCACAGCAACAAGCGTCACCAGTTACCGAAACAACGCAGCAAACAAATAAATTGAATAATCAAACGCCAAGAAATTATCCCCCACATCCATTTCTTCATTCTACTCAACGATCAGCACCATATGGAGCCCCAGTTCCAGCTTATGTTGGACCACACGCGCCAAATCTCGGTGTTGATTCAGCTGCATATCAACAATACCTTCATTCTCTTTATGCACTTCAACCACCGTCACACCATCATCGGCCATCATGGCTTTAGCATTTGAAATTTTAAAATATAAATTTATTAAAAATTATTGACGATGATGATTATGAATTATTCAGATTATAAATTCAAAATGACAAGTATGTATTTGTAAATGTGAATTGCGCGAATTGCCTTCATCACGGTGAGTTTTTTTTTTTTTTTGTGTGTTTATATTAATATTTTTTGTTGTAATTTTTTTTTTGTTTCATGAAAATCCCCCCCCCCCCCCCCCGCCCCATCTCCCCCCATTTTTTTATTTTTTACGTCAAACAATTGTGTTTCGGTAAAAGCTCTCTAATATCAAATGCGAATTCGTCGTCATTTATATTAATTCATCTTTTTTCTTGTTTTTGTTTTTTTTTTTTTTTTTTTTTTGGTTTTGTTTTATATGTATATTTTTTTGACATCGTGTGCAAAAATGCATTTACATAGAGAAAAAAAAATAATAAAATATTCATGACGTTTTTTATTCGTGGTGTATAAATCGATGATCAAAAAAAAAAACAAAAAAAAAAAAATCAAACAAAAATAAACAAAAAATCATATTTACAGTGATCGTTGAGAGTAAAATCAACAAAATCGTGACACTTTTAAAAAAAAAAGAAAAAAATATCGAAGTTCACGTAGAATTTTTTACATTTTATCACAGAAAGAAAAAGATACAACTATCATAAAACTATGTATCGCAATTAATTATATGTAGTGATATGTATATAAAGTTAAGGATACTCATTTACAATGAATGAATATATTTCCATGTGTACCAAAAAAAATATATATATATATACATATATATATATATAATAACAACAATAATAATAATAATTAATAAATAATACAGGAAGCGATAGAGTAAAGAGAAGTGAATAGGTGAATCACGAGATATGTATCCTGGTGGAAACGTGAAGAAAAAAAAAAAATAGTATAAACTATACTGATTTATATAAAATTATATAAAATTTAGCTCGTTAAAATTTGTGAAAAAAATATTACTAGATTAATACGTATATTTTTCCTTCTCTTTATTAATTTTAGATTGTTTCTTTGTAAATAAGATACATATCTTTTTGTTTATCCATGTGTTCCCCGGGAATGAATGAATTGGCGGAGGAAAAAAAAAATAATAATAATAAATAAATAAATAAAAACAGATTGATAGTATTCCATATGTATATTGAAGGAATATAATTATGTATTAAATATAGGCATAAGAATAGAAATGAAAAAAAAAAAAAAAAAAAAAAAAACCCATTGGCCAATGAAGAGAAGTAAAAATAATGTGAGAGTGAATGAAAGAGAATGTGAAAATTATTATGCACGAATGATAAAAATAAACAAAAAGAGTCTTTATACAATTCGCCCCCACCTATATCTATAGATGAATATCGACAAAAAAACAAAAAAAAAAACAAAAAAAAAAAAAAGGCTTACCAAGACCTATATAAATATATGGAAATAAGAATAGAAATATAAATATATACAACATAAAATATATATTGTAAATGTGTATTAATGAAAAGAAATTAAAAAGACCGTTTGTTACTAAAAATATTTTTGTATTTTTAACAATATAAATATTTTCTTTCACTTATGAATAAAGTGGAAGGTTGATCACGTGGTCCAAACTACTTTAATTTAGACATTGAAGAAAAAAAAAAAAAAAAGAATTTAATTGTGAATATTTTACAATTGACTAAATCATACAGAAGCTATTGAAACAGTTGTCCCGAAAATTAAATTGATTTCAATGAAACAAACGTGATATTTCTATTGATCATTACGAATTATAAACTATAATTCTCACGATCACATTGAAAAAAACTTTGTTTTTTTTTTTATCAATATTAACTTTAATCATTTAAAATTAAAATTATCAATAAATATATGTTAAATAAAATCGAATTAGAATATTAATTATAATAATAATGATATATCAATTCACTGGTAAGTTCATTTAATTAACTTTTTTATTTAATTCTTATAAAAAAAAAAAAGAAAAAAAAAAGTGATTTTTGTAATTTTCTTTTTTAAAAGTTTCAAGTTTATATCTTTTTTCAAATTTTACATGGAGCTCCGTACATTTTACGTTTTCGTATTTTTATCTTAATATTATTATTATTATTATTTAATTTTTTTTTTTTCAATATAAATTATAATAGACAGCTCGTTATGTTTATCAGTTTATCAGTAAAATAAATTTTACCTAGGGAATTGCGATGGTAACTCAACAGTTGAGTGTTAACTTGGATTCAATAGACAAAATATGGCCGGTTCAAATCTATAGATACGAATTTAGTGGTTCAGTTGTATTCCGAAATGTGCTGTGAGCAGTCACATTGTGATAAAATATAAATTGAATTGAATTCAACATGTCACGAATTTTTCTATGAACTATATCAATCAATTGATATTAATTCAAATAACATAACGAAAAAGTATACAGTGAAATTATTTAATATAAGGTATGAAAATGATTTATTATATAATGACAAATAAATATATTGATTTAACAATATTACAAGGGGGTTAAGTTTTTTAATATAACAATAATTTTATATGATTATTTGTAATAGAGGTTACAAAACAAAGAATGTACTTTAGTGGATGGATATGTTGATAACTGATTATAGATAAAATTATAAATGGTATTTACAAATAATAACGTAATTAATATATGATGTATGAAAAATTTATATTATATTGTAAATGATATACTTTATAACTGATTAGATAATCTCATATGACCAAAGGCCAAAATAATTATCTTAACTATAATATGTAAATCATAATAATTAATGTACAATTAATAAAATTGAAGTGATATTTATTTATTTAAAATATAATTTCATTATTGTAGAAACGTTGAAGATATATTTAATACATCACGATGATTAATATCAATAAAGAATTGATACCAATAAAGGCTCACTATTTTTTATTCAATGCGGGTAACTTGAATTTTTTCTTTTGTTTTGTTTTCATTTTCTTTGGCGGAATAGATATGAATGGTAAATTTTACAATTGTTTCAGCTGTTGGACCTATTGTACCATTTTTACCACTAATTGCAAGGCAAATGGGTTTTTCATCATCTCTTGCTGGAACGATATACTTTATTTTACCAATTTCTGGCTTAATAGCTAAGCCATTATTTGGCCTACTCGCTGATAAATTTCGATTACATAAACTATTCTTTATTACATTTCAAGCAATTCTTGCAATAGCATTTTTTATTATATATTTCATTCCAAAAATTCAGCATCAAGAATATGCGAATGCTACATTAAATTGCTATAGTGCGGCTTTTCTTAGAGTCTGTTCAGATGATGGATTTTCTGAGAAGGCACTTCAGCCGGTTCTTCAATCAAAAGTCACGAATAATTCATGTCACGTAAGTGAAAAATTTAAATTAATTTTTAATATAAAACAATTTTTTTGTTTTATTATTAATTTATTTATTTATTTTTTTTCTTGATTTTTTTTTCAGGTTTCGTGTTTAGGTTCTGCTATTGCCTATCGTGAATTATGCCATGGATGGAATTTAACGCAATTTTGTAATTCAGAAAATCTGAGCAATCCATCAGATACAAAATTTAACTTTACAACTCACTTTGACATGGCAAAAAATTTAGATGTAAATATATGAAAAAAAAATTTATGAATAGTTCTACAACAATTAAACTTATAAGATGAAATAATTTTTCAATGTGCAGATGGGCAAGTGTGTGGAGTTACGAATAGGGCATGTATCGTACGATGATCATTCTGAAAATCATCAACCAATATGTAATTCACATTTAAATACAACTTGTATTCTAACCTGTCCAAAATTACCAGATATGGATCAGCTTCTTCATGAAGTTTCCGACGAAAAAATGCATAACGCAAAATCTACATATCAATTTCATTTATTTTTATCGGCTGCAATTATTAGTTGGATTGGTATGGCTGTCGTTACTAGTATTGGTGATGCCATTTGTATTGATGTACTTGGTAATATCTAATTTTTTTATTCATTTCAATTTTTATTCAAATAAAGTTGGAATACTACTACAATATCCGTACAATTATTTTTTTTTTTTCAGGTGATGAACGTGGAAAAGAGTATGGAAAGCAGAAAATGTGGGGAAGTATAGGATTTGGTATTTTCAGTATCGGTGCTGGCTATCTCGTGGACGTATTCAGTCGTGGACAACAAGACACAGACTATTCTTGTATATTTTATATTATGTTAATAACTATGATACTTGATATATTTGTATCGGCAATTTTAAACAAAGTAAGTTATTTTAAAGATAATTGATAATTAAAATTTTTATATGAAATAATGTTTTATTTCAATTTAGAAATCTGATAGTCCGATGGAATCCGATCCATCGGTTCTATGGGAATTGGGTTCTGTTGTGAGAGAAGGTCGAGTCCTAGTTTTTGCATTTTGGTGCATTGGTGCAGGTGTATGCACCGGTGTAATATGGAACTTTCTCTTCTGGTATACAGAGGATTTAGTTCAAGGAGACACAGATCGGTTGAAAACTCTTCAAGGGTTACTCACAGGTGTGCAATGTTTATTCGGCGAGATGCCATTCAATTTTCTTTCTGGATGGTTACTGAAAAAACTAGGTCATATCAACATTATGAGTTTGGTTTTGCTCATATATGCAGTGAGGTAAATTAAAAAATTATCAACCAAGAGCATGAAAAATTTCTGTAATTATTTTTCTTCACAGATTCATGGCCTACAGTGTGATAACAAATCCTTGGCTATTTTTATTAGTTGAAATTTTACATGGACCATCTTTTGGACTTACTTGGCCTACAATGGTAGCGTATGGTGACAAAATTGCACCTTCTGGAACACGTGCAACTATGCAAGGATTTGTTGGCGGAGTATTTGAAGGTTTAGGTTTGTAGTAAAACATAATGATACTGTATTATCACTTGTAAATTGAATAGTTTTATGAAATTGCGTGTCTTCATAATAGGAGTATCATTTGGAAGTCTCATTTGCGGCCAGATACACAATCACTATGGTGGTGTAGTGATGTTTCGTACATTTTCCATTACTGCATTAGTGTGGCTAAGCATTTATTGGATTTTACAATTGTTATTACGGAAAGCCAAGGCGTATCCAATTTACCAGGGTCATAATCGTAAGTGGTGGACTCTATTTTTATCCAAACGTGATAAATCAACAATCTAACTTGAGCAATAAAATATAAATCTCGATAAGCACTAATTCTTTATGTATGAATCATTTTTTGTCTATATACATTTTTTTATGTGCCCAAAAAATGAATTTCTAACGATATAATGAAGAAGAATGAATGATTATATTTCATTCTTGCTTTCAGATTTGGCAACGTATGCCACGCCAAACGATGCAATTCTCATGACTATGAGTCAAGAACTTCAAACATATTAAAGAAAAGTAAAGTTTTTTCACGATGATGGTGCTTAGAATTAATTATTTAAGTATTTTTTATTACTACTTATATATATCTTGTGCGTCTTTAAAATTGAATATTTATCGTGTATAATATTGACTCATGACAGTAAGAAAGACAAAAACAAAAAAAAAACAAAAAAAGGAATTTGTATACGCACATACGGCACGAGGACCACCACCGCAATGATCATTTTCTACTAGTGTGATATTTTTAAATTTACTTAAGAATCCAGTATTAAATTTAAGAAAAATAAGAAAAAAAGATAAGCACGAATTGTGATTATACCTTGTATATTTAACTACTAGACCGCGAGTATGAATAAAAGTTTTTTCTGTTTTTTTTTTTTTTCTTTACATTTAAAAATCAGAAAAAAAATTTGACAAATTACTCGAGAAGGAATTTATTGGGTGAGTTATTAATTAACACAAATATTTTAAACATTATTCTTTTTTTTTTTTTTTATTTTTTTTTATTGAGAGTGAAAACCCCACGTAGGACTAATAACTTTATTAATTTGTTTATTTAATTAGAAGCTGATAAAACCTCTCCTTTGTATCGCACGACCACCTCAAAAATAATGCCTGGTAAACAATGTAATATTATATATTCATCTATTTCATCATCAATTTACTCCATCTCTCCGATAGCGATATCAAGTCAACACAAACGTAGTATCACGACAGGCCTGATTAATGTACAATTCATTTGATATTGATTTATAAATCTTAAAATCACTAATTATAAAATTATTCATTATATTAGAGAGATTAATGTAAATAATGATGTTAATTATCATTTTCGTCGTTGATTCGTGCCACGAAGTGGTGTTGTTGGTGTTGTCGTTGATGCTCGACTGGAACTGCTTGGTGCCGGCTCAACAATGGCTTGGAGATTTGCTATTTCACCAGCGGAATCACAGCAATCGCTCATAATACTAGTACCAGTGTGAAAAGCTAGACTGCCTTCGCTGGAAGAAGCGAGACTACCAGATAACGGTGGTGAGCGTTCTTTTGGTGATGCTGAAGACGCGACATTAACGGCATTAGTACCCGAACGACTGGTTGCTACTTCCAAATGACCGTGAAGTTCCAGAATACGATTTTCCAAGAGTAAATTTATCTCCACTTGAGCTTTATATTTTGATTCGACTGCACGTAACTCAGCCTCATTGCGTTCTTTGGTCTCTCGAAGAAGACGTTGTTGTTCAACCAATTGTTTTTCTTTTTTCTCTTCACGTAATTCAAGCTCTGCCAATCGTACTCTGCGAGCTTCTGCCAATGATGTTCGACTTTCAAGTTGCCTCCGAAGACTGGACAATTCTTCGCTGTATGCTTTTTGAATTTGTGCAGCTTCCTGTCGAGACATTGGTACCGGTTCAAGTGTTTGTTCCTGGAGTTTCATTTGAGCTTCGCCCAATAATAAAAAGTACTTTCTAACATTGTCGAGATTTCTTTTGTATTCTTCACCTCGATTTGCGGCTTTTAGTGCATCTTTTAATTTATGTGCAGCATCAAATAACGCGGCCTCTGCTTCGCGAGTCTGTTGTTCGCATTCGGTAACTTTTTTCTGCTCTTTTTTCAATTTCATCTCCAACATTTCTACTCGTTCATGTGACAAACGATTTTTTTGCTGCTCCTCAATACATTTTGACTGCCAATGTTGGAGTGCTTCGGCTTGTCGACTCTCAGCGAGACGACTCTCTCTCTTGATACGATCCATTTCACTTTTCAATCCGTCAATTTCATTTTTTGTCATACGTAGCCGATCATTTAATGTGGCGTTTTGTTCTTCAAGTGCTCGTGAATCTCTCAATTTTCCAAGTAATCGTCTATTTCGCTCGGCGTGAACTTCTCTTTGTTGTCGTTCAAATAATAACTGCATTTGCATTAATTGCAATTGTTGATTTGTTGATGCTAAATCGTATCCACTTTCTTCACTAACATCATCAGTTCCATCGTCATCTAGGCTTTTCTTTTTATTATTTTTTAATTGGTCATTGCTACTAGCATTTACTCTCGCACAGGCTTCAATATAGCGATCAAGCATTGAACTAGGTGAAAGTCTTGAGTCAGAATTTTCTATATGTGTTCTCTGTTGTTCTAAACTTCTTTGTTCGAGAAATCCTATGAGTAAATGTTCATAGGGAACAAGATTAGTTGTCTGTGTAGAAACTTCTTCATGCGATTTAACTTCGATGATATTTGCTGATTTCTTTGCCATTGCATCAAATTTTCTTTGTAGACTATCAATATTTCTTGATGTAATATCCACTCGGAGAGTATGAGATCGATCATCAGTAGTACGACCAATAGTTTCGGAACATTCTGAGAAGATTAATTGTCTTCCACGGGAATTAACAATTTCTAGAACCTTGAAAAAAAAAAAAAGTAAACAATAAATTTATAGAATTATTCATTTAGTTTTTTTTTTTCTTTTTTCATTCTCCTATTGATATTTATTATATTCTAATACAAACCTCTTGATCCTCGTTCCAAGAATCATTTTTTCCATTTTGACTGGAGCTATTTTCCAATACTCTCCCAACACCCTCTATGTTAAGAGTTCTTTGGGATTGCAAAGCAATTTGTCGTTCAGCATCAAGCCTATTAATTTTCTGTGAAATTATTCCACTATCACCACCGCTCATACCAGATACCACGAATGCCGACGAATTTGTATTCAAAATTATTGGTGTTGATGGTCGTGAATTGTTTGAAAGTGCGCCATTACCAAATGTAGTCAGTGCACGAACAGCAGCTGAACCTATTGAAGGTGCTCTATTTGATAATTGTCTTATATCCTAAATGAATAGAAATAAAATTATTACACAGAAATAAATTTTATAATAAAAAATAAAAATAATTACTTTTACAGGTGTTGTTTCTGGTGTTGCTTCAATCGCTGCTTCTGGTGGCGATGAATTACTTCTGTTATTATTATTGGGCGTTGATGGAGCTGATCGTGGCTCATGTGGAGATGCTTGAATAGGCGTAGGACTTTGTGGTAATATCGCCATACTCGGTGACCAAAAAGTATCCTCTTCCATTCCATTACTTGTTCCTGATTCTAAAAGTCCTTCGGCTACGCTTACAGGTGTATACGGACACTGTTGATCTACACAGAATCAATTTAATTAATAAAAGGGATAAAAAAATATTTAATCATAAAAAATAAAGTATAAAAGCTGTACCTAGCAGTGGCGTTACACGGGGATTAGTGGACATGAGGATTTCTTCTCTACTGCGATCCAAGGCAAAGCGACCACACTCCGCAACAACATCATGATGCTCCATTTTTTTCCATCTTGCTGCATTTATCTCTGCGTCTTTTGATGCAGTAATTAATAATGGATGCATTCGCACTGAATCCAATATCGGTTTAATTGTGTGTTTAAATGTCGTATCGTGATCACGTTGAGAGTATTGAAGTCTCAAATATGCAATTAAATTACATGGATACATTGCGTATAATCGATGGAAGAGACTGTAAAGCCCAAGCTGAAATATTATAAAATGGAAGAATACTCTATTAAATTTTTTATGATTATTGTTTACTTAAAAAATATTTAAATGTATTTTAATTTACCTGAAGATGGAGAACATGAAATGGATCTTTATCGATGAAATTATTGTGATTGGCGCCAACGACCGACAAATTAGATGATTGGGCATGATGATAGGATGCAAGACGAGTAAATACCTCAAATATTTCATTGAGATAAGGTCCAAGAGCAGCTGGTAACATTGGTAAAAGTGTCACGAGTAATAGGAGTGCGCTTATCAGTGATAATGGATCAGTCTCGATTTTTAAAAGTTTTAAAAGTTCCTTAAAGAATGGATGATTCGTTAATTTATAAAGCCATGTTGGTTGACGTCGAGCTACATGGCCCAAAACTGTGAAAGCTTGAACACGTTGTCCTGGACTTGTTGGTTTTGATATTGTCTCGGTGAGACGATCTAAAAGATATTTATCATGTGGTTCGCGCACTCCTGCCACCACTTCAATTGCTCGTAAAGAATTTGTTGAAAGATAATATTCAAATAGTCCATTGACAAGCCAATTATCTTTGGTTGATGAAAAAAGATCGTGAAAAACTTTTTTTGTTTCTTCAACGTCACTCAATTTGTTGGACTCGAGTAAATGAAATAGTTCAACAACTCGTGCACTATTGTGAGTCATTCCGAAAATTTTTGGATTATAACAGCCGCTAAAAAGCTGTTATATTTCACTTCCTATTTAATCGAAAGATTTTGTTTGATCATCCAATGTTCTTGCAGCCATCTGGTAATCTCCATTTATCTGGCCCACACTACGATTTCGATGTTATTAGCCCTAAATAGAATAGAATAGAATAGATAAGGAATAATTTTGTATTACATGACAACAATTATACATTGTTTCAATAATTAAATATACAGTATTCATTAATTCAATCACATTCATATAATCAATAAACTTTTGTTATCGATCAAATATCTTGTCTTTCATCCAATTAATAATAATAGAATGTTTATTATATATATATATAACTTTATTAAAATTTAAGCATGTCTGCTGTCAGTCAAAATTTTCATGTACCGCATAAAATAGTGTCAGTTGTGTACAGAATACGTTATCATTGTTAAAGAATAAAAAAAGGATGGCGATCTTAAATAAATGAATATTTAGCCAAAAATATTGATTTGGTTGTTAATTTAATGATTCATCTGTGTATGACAATTTAAATAACAATTATTATTGTTGAAATTTACCTGAGGATCATCGAATGCCCTGGCGATAGACGTCCTCTAGGTCTTTTTTGGCTGCCTACGGCGAGAATGGTGTAGTTATATATATATATAATTGCAGTCTACTGTATCGGGCAAATTCACAATTTTACTCAAAAACATTTCCATTGAAAGCCAATCATTGACTTTGGTTAGCGCAGATCCAAGAGAAATTTATCTATATACATATATGTACTGGCTCTTTTATATTGAATTTATAGAAAACTATACGCGCCATAAACAAGATAGCGCTAGTCGTTATTTTTAGGGTACCAATGAATCTGACAGATATTCACCACATATTCAAGAATTCTAATATCGACACAAACTTCATTATCAACTGCGCTAAAAAACAGACCAAAATTCCAAGTGAATTTGTGCTACAGTTTTGTTAGAAATGTAATTTTTTGTTTTTAGATTGCATTTGAAGTTTCAAGGTTACTTTCATCTTACTTTAAAAATAACGACTAACGAATGGTTGATCCCAAAAGTGCTATATTATAAATATATATGTCATAAAGTATTTTAAATTTGTTTACACTTGTTGGTTACACAATTCAAGAGAGTGTATAAAAAATACTTTTGCAATAAATCATCTTGAAATACCGTAATAATTGAATTTTAAATCGCAAAATTCATTAGTTATTGTGTATTTATTATTAACATATATTGAATATATAAACAAAGAGTAATTGAATATTATACATTTATCTTCGGTTGAAGAATCAAAATTCAAAATGCGACGGATTCAAAGGTTAAAAAACAAAATGATTTTTTTTTTTTTTTTTTTTGTTTAATCATCAATTAATATCGAATATTTTTGTCATTAGGAATGAAAAGTCAACTGCAGAGCACGGTACAACATCAGAAATGCTAAGAGAAAGGAATAATAGACGTACTGTGGCCATGAGTGATATGTCTTTTTTAGGTACTTTCAAATAAATTATAAATTTTTATATGATATTTATTTATTAATATTATTTTTAGGTAATAATAGACGTATACAATCACCGCGGAGAGTGTCAACTATGCCACCACCATCACAATTAGATATGACTCGAAGATTGGATGTTGAAGGAAATAATAATGAAATTTCATTTCTCTATGATAAATATCTTCAGACTCTTATGATTGAACATGTAATGATGAAAAAAGAAGTGGAAAAACGAAAAGCAATTATAAGCCAATTGACATCATTAGAAAAAAAGGGTGAAGAATGTGATATAAAGTTGCATGAAATTCAAATGAGAATAAATGAACTTGGACCCTTAAATGAAGCACAAAAATATTTGGAAAATCAAATTCTAGAAATTCAAAAGTTCCTTGGTAAAATTAATTATCATAATATTTTCTTGTAATATTTTTTATTTAACTCTGACAATTATCTATTACTCAATTGTAATTATTTAGATACTAATCAACCAAAAGTGACGGAAGTTCTTGATAAAATTTATTTCAATTTGAGGTCTTTCGATAAATTGGAATGTAAAAATATTATTGTTCCCGAAACAAAAAAAGAATTGATGACAATGCATGGTTTGTTTAATGAGTGCAATCAATTATTGGACTCAATAAGTTCTGTGATGGGTAATAAATCCGCTGAAATAATCTCAACAAATGAGCACCTCAAGAAACTTCAAAAATTAATTTTCACAACTGAAAAACTAATGAAAAAGTAAGTCTAATAAATAATAACTTATTACACAATTTATATGTATATATATAAACTTTTATGACATTTTATTTTTAGGACGCATAACAAATTGGAACATGTACAGATCGATATTCTGAAAAAAGGTGCAGCTGAATTGAGTATAAATAATATGTAAATATCAATACACCGTTTAATTAATTAATTTTTTTTTTTTTTCTTTTTTTTTTTATGAAAATATATTTTTTTATTTAGAAATGATTTAGTTTTTAAATAGCATAGGAATATTATTATTTATGAAGTATCAATTATTAAAGAACGCTCGCCATATTTGAATAAGGATTTTTTTTTTGCCGGCTTTGTATCCCAGTTCAGCAATTTTTGTCTCACAAGTATTTCCTTTTAATGGTCCTTGTGGTGGTGGTGGTGATGGTGATGGCAGTTGTGGGTGGGTGAGTAGGTGATAGGGAGTAAATGCACCGCACAACCCCCGGGGATGGCGCATGCTCGTCATCATCGTCACCCTTAATTTTTCGGAGATTTTATCATTCCTTTTCCCGTTTATTTTTTTTTATTTTTTTTTTATTTTCCTTTTTTTTCCCCATGAAAAATCACAAAATTATCATATATATATTCATTTAATTTCATCTAATTAATGCAAATAGATATAAACAAAAAAATATCTACAATCTATTTAATAGCCATGTAACCAAAATAAAAATTCAACAATACGTCAATATTATTTCAAACGATTTTTCCGCTCGACAATTTTATTCTGCGCATGGAAAGCAATTTTGCCCAATCATAAATAGGGCTATTGTGGGGGGATGGTGTATGTTGGCGCATTTCATACATCCAAGTGTAATGGTAACCAGATAGAGGCGTCGCGAGGGTATCGGCACAGGGTTAGCACGTAAATATTCAAAATCTTTATTTTTATTCTGTATAATTTTAAAAAATTCATAATTTAAAAAAATATCTCTATCAATAATCCAATTAATTACTAGTATCCAAACACGTGTGTTTTAATAAAATATTTGATTAATATTTGAAACGGGCGTGAAAAAAAGTGAGATTGAAAAAAATAAAGGGTGTGCAAGAGAGAGTGGAAGAGATAGATTGTGTGAGAGAACGAGAAAGAGAGTGCGTATGCATGTGTGTTATATCTCTGAGTGGCACGCGGTCGACCGAGTGATTCGTGACGTCAGTGGTCCAATCGGTTGTCACCTGTCAAGCCAACGGATTTCTCTTGCCTTACTTCCCCACCCTTGTTCAATTGTACATTTCCTACCGCCCCCGCATACATCCCAGGACATCGCGTGGCGCCCTGATGTATCCCCCTCTCCTCGTTCAAACCCTCCCCTACTCACCGTCATTTTCAGCTCATTATTTGCACTCCAACAGCGACGGCGCCAGAGGTTGTGAGCCCTCGCAATCTCCCCACCATTCATTTGGACCGCCAATTCTTAACCGCAGACACAAAAACAATAACAAATCGATTCACGAGAGCTGTAGGAAGGGGTTGAGCACGGTGGCTGGGATATCTGAGCTTCAGCACGACAGGGCAACAAAAGAAAGACGAGAGAAAAAGATAGAGAATCGCATATATAGAAATGAAAAATATAAATTATTTATATATCCACTCTTGTTTAATTTCTCGAACTATGATGTCCAATAATGTCTGTCGCGTTTCACAAATTGTTTTTTTTTATAATTTTATTTGTTTATTATCCCACGATGTTGGTATGAAATGAAATAAGTGTAATTTATAACAATGACCTTTTCGTTGATGACAAAAAAGATTAAATAAATTTTGCTGAGATTATAAATGTGATGAATATTAATTTGTTCAAATGTATGTTTGATATTAGATTAAAAATATATAGAAAATAATAAACAAAAAAAAAAAAATTATAATTACAATTAATCTCCAATGAAATTATTAAAAAATTCATTATTATTTTATGAACAGTTGAAGTTTTAAATTTAATTATACTGGATTTCATGGCTTTTTAATACTGGAAAAATAATGAATAATTTAATATTAAAAATTTTTTTTTGCTTCACAGATGGAATATGGGATTTGGGGACTCCATGCCGCGAGTGGACTATGGAACGATCCAAGGCTCACTCGTCACCAGTCAATATTACCACCAGGTGCAACGTCCCAAATTTTTTCACGGGCATCACTTGCTTTGAGTTCCTTGCGTCAGTATCAATTGAATGTATTCAAAGATACAAATGATGGTCCACATGAAGCAATGGAACTCACAGCTAAATCATCATCGTCAACAACTGATGAGGCTCGAAGTGAAGCCAGTACTCCATTAGATAAAAATAAAAAATCGGAAGACATCGAAACTAACATGGAAAGAGATGAAGATGATGAAAATGATAATCAAGTAAGTACATTTGTTTATTGAATTTTATTTTAAAATTGATACGATTATTATTTAATTATATTATTTTATTATTATATAACAGAGTTCTTTGCCAAATGGAATTAATGACAGTGAAGATCTTGGTGAGGAGAGTGACACTATGAGCACAAATAGTTCGCATCATTCAGAAAATAATAATTTACCAAACAAATTGGATCCATTATCTTGTTTTGGTTTTGACAAGGTAAAAATTCACAAGATATCGTAAAATTGTTTATATTCAAATAATTGTATTTTATTTTTTAGGATGAAACTATGAATCCTGTGTTAAATGGATGGGTCTTGGGCGCCTATACAGCAATGTTGGGAAGACTGTCAGCAGCAAAAGCAGCTCTTGAAGCTACCGAAGTTCCATCGCTACCTTCAGATAGTGATTCAGAAATGAGTGATCAATCCTCTTGCAATGAAAAGTACGATGTTTTCATCTAATTTCTCATTTTTAATTTTAACATATTAAATAAATTTTTTTTATCAATATAGATCTAGAGATAATAGTCCAGTAGCAGGTGCATATCGTGGTTATCCATGTGGATCATGCGAAATTGTTGCACCAACAAGACCAGCGTTAAAAAAACACATCTTGGATTGTCATTCAGCTTCTTCATCGGGTTTCGATGCAGGTGATCATGGCAATACTCGACAATGTCCCTCAATTGGTTGCGATTTTACTAGTACGTCCCGATGTGAAATTGAAACTCATGTTGCTGCACATGTTACTCAGGGAATGGCACCGAATGGGAAAAAACGAACGCTGGCGCTGCAGCGCGTCAGGTATAGGTACTCGAAATTTATTTATACGTAACATCAGAATTAAATCATGTTCGAAGATAATCTAAAAATAATAAATATAAATTTTTTGTGTTTTCGTCGAAGATATGAAAGAGAAGAGTACAGATGTTCTCTTTGTACCTATGCTTGCACGATAGAGAAGGCATTTCAACGACATTTGAGAGCACACGCGAAAGGCACAGCACCAGAAACAAGAGTTAGTTGTGCTGTATGCGGTGCAGACAGATCATCCGAAGTGGATTTAAGTAGGCACATGAGAAGGCACCGAGACGATAGATATTTCTGCTGTGACATTTGCGTTTTTCGTACCGTCCAACTAAAAAAAGTGTGTTCCAATTATCAATTGGCAATTTAATAATATGATAACAATGAACATTTAAAAAAAATATATATTTATTGTTCACAGCTAATTCAACATCGTCGGATGCATACGGGTGAAAAGCCTCATTTGTGTCCGCATTGTGCTTATAGAAGTGCGCGTCGTGACAATTTACGGAGTCATGTTCGTAGAGTTCATAAGAAAGAGAATCTTTATTGCGACACGTTTAGTCCACGGGGTATGCTGATGAGTCCAACAGAAATTAGTCCTGATTCAGCATCTAACCTCGTTCATCCTTCTGTCACGTCGCCATTGTCCAATACAAATGTGGCAAACTAACGAAAAGGTTGCTCGATCGCGAGTAATGGGCTCGTACGAGCAACCAAATTAAACGTCCTAAATACGTCAATAAACGATGTAGATGTTAGAAAGAAAAGAGAGAATGATGATTTTGGTAACGTACTTATCTAAATTAAAATGTGTGCGTATATCAGGATCTATTACTTATACTAATCGTCCATGCACGGAGAAAAAACAATACAAATTGAAAAATACATCAGATATATCAATTAAATTATTACAATTTAAATTGAATGGAGAATAATTAATATCCAGCAATATAAATTATTACTATAATATTATACTGTCGTAGTATTATAGTATACGATGTATTATGATGATTCGTTAAATTATCACCAGTTTTAAATTATTTAAAAAAAATTAATTTACAATTAATTTTATTACAAAACTCATTAATTATTTTAAATATCTATTTGTATTTATTTTATATCCAATTTTCATAAAGTATTTTACTACATTTTACTACATTTTTGTGAATTTTGTTTATAATTTTTAAGGAAAATTAAAAAAAAAAAATCGTAACGTTTTTTTCTCCGTGCGTTACGAAGCTCATGAATTTTTGGTTTAAAAAATATTGAAAGTTGCCGTATATGGAGTTATTACAATGTTTCATGTCTTTTCATATAGTTATAATACGATATAGAGCGGATAAAAAAAGAAAAAGATTAATATAATTGCATGCTCTCCTGTCAAATAATATTTATAATCACACAAAATGTTTTGAAATTCTATATGAACAATTCATCTCAATTATATTTGTATTATAAATCTGAATTCATTTTGTCTTGTGATAATTTGAACGATGATGTAGATGAATGAAGATATATGCTGATGCATGGTGCTAGAAACGTTAGACTGGCAAATTAAGTGAAAGACTGAAAGGTGAAGACCACGGCCACCATTTTGGCTGTTATCGTGATACCATTGATATGATTATTATAAAGACTGCAGTTGATTATATTCCAGAGTTATTATTTCCTTTAATTGTATTAATTGTAATTAGGCTAAAAAATATTTTATCATTTCCAATTGAACTGAGATAAATTATATTAAATGTGTAATTGGCAATTGTAAGACTGATTATAAGAAAGCAAAGGTAGAGAATAATATTGCACATTTTAAGGGTGGAAAAAAAAACAAAAAAAAAATACAATTTCTCGAAGACTCTGTTTGTGAGATGATCTGTCGGTGCTATTTATTAATAATTAATCAATGCAAATATAATTCATTCTTGTTTAATAATTCTTATTGATCAACTTAATATTCTTTATTTATTTATATATTTATTTCTTTTTTTTATATGAAATTTTTCATCAAATTTTATTGTAAAATTATAATTGAATTAATTACTTACGTGTGGTATTGAAAAATATGAAAAAATGAAAAATTCCGCAAATAATATAACTCAATGTTTGTCAATTTTCGATGTATAACAAACTTGAACTTCAGTATGTAGTTAATAATCTTAAATTACACTACTTTTATTCACAATAGTGATAATATTACATTTATATGTATATATACATATATATGGTATATAACTGTAATGGTGATGAAAATATGAAGTGATGGCTTAAATTGAAAAATGCCTATTTATCTAAGTGAATATATAAATATTATATAAATATACTTTCTTGCTTTTTGATATACATTATATTTGAACTCATACTTTATATTTATACGTGATGTTTACTTACATGTATAATGGACATACATACAACAAGACAATTTTACTGTTTGTCCAATTTAGTGAAAAAAATTTTATATAATCATTTACATGCGCGCACAAAAATATTTTTTTGCATATAAACAAATTAATAATAATTATAATAATAATAAATGCAACGAAATTATTTATATTTATGTGCAAATGAAATTTTTTTTTTTTTTTTTCTTTTCATATTTAATTCAAATCAATTATTTAATTTATCATTATAAATATTTTGTGCCAAACAAAAAAAAAGAAAAGGAAAATATATATATATATATGTAAAACTAATGAGAAAAAAATAAAAATTTCTTTTTTTTTCTTTTGAGAAAATTAGTAAATTGCAAGTGTTTACAACAACAATATATGTATGACAGGAAATGATTCGCTCAATTGTCATGCGCAAAATTCTTGTAAACGTCCAATTATACCATTAATTGTTAATGATAAACGAAAAAAAAAAAAAAAAAAAAGGTCTTTTAACTGTTGAATTTTTGCTGTAGATCATAAGTGTCCTAACATATATTATAAACATATATACACGATAACATAATATATATTCTATATTAATGTTTCTTGGATATAAGAAAAAAAAAAGCACCATATGTAATAATGTATAACTCGAGTGTTGATGCATTGTGGAAATGAAAAATGAAAAAATAAAAAACAAAAAGAAGAAGATAATTGCCAAATGGTGCCAATACTTAAGTTTAATTGATTGTGTAATTCATAAATATTCTGCAAAACACTCGAGATTTATATAAATATAAATATAAATATATATATATATATATATGGCTTCTCGATGGGATTGATTTTGTGTAAATTGTTATCGAGAGGTCATCTAAAAAATATCTTAAGAATTAATACAATCTAAATGTGATAATATATTTGCTATTGAAACTTAATAAAGCGCCATTTACTATATCAATATATTAAAGACGAAATGAAGAAATGGAGTTGCGGTAAAAATGTTTGAAATTATAATGTGAAGGCCAACAGATGGATTAATTGAAATTAAATGATTTAAAATCACTTTTAAATGTAGAAATGTATGAATTCAAATATGCCAAATGTACACGCAATTGATTAATTTAATAATCCATTTCTGTCTTCCCCTAGTGGTAGATGATTTTTTAGAATTTTTCGATTAAAGTACAATCTCTAACTCTGATTATTCTTCACATCTTCAATTGTATTAATACATACACGCATAAATACAAAAGCAAGCAAATATGTATATCTACACATGAATAATTAAAATAAGAACAATTTAAATAATTGATTTTGATGTACACGATGTATACGAAGACACAAAAACATCTTGGAACCGAAACAAACAAACAAACAAAAAATGAAGCGAATTATATAGTTGTCGCCATTGTGATTTAAGGGTACCTCTGACTTCTGCTCTTGATTAAATGCAGATTACATGGTATTTTTATTCTATTTTTTTTTTTTTTTACTTTATCAAACATAAAGATGATAAAATTTTACTGTATGAATATTCAAAAGCAAAAATAAACTCTGATTAAATAATATATGGCTAAAAATATCACATTGAATTATAATTTTTTTTTTTTATATTCATTATATTTTTCACTATAATAATAGTAATAATTATTACCATCTATCTGCACTAACCAAGACTTAAGTTATTATAATATTGTACTATTTATATAATCAATGCCAATATTTGACTTTGATACAATTAATACATCTCATATATTCTTAATAAATAATATCTGATAAATTTAAATAATTATATTATACGTAGCATATTAAATAAATTTTTTGTTTCCTTTTCAATATATTGAAAATTATATTCCATTATTATAACAAAAATTCCTGGATTATAATTCTTTTTATCAGATAAGATTTCTGTGTCAATTGTTTCTCTCTCTCTCCCTCTCTCTTTTTCTCTCTTACTATCTTGCTATATTATTGTCATATCACTATATAGCCGTTTGCTTTATAGTAAAATTGATTATTTCAATCGACCTGAAATGCTTCATGATCTGAACGACCTGCCCATCTGTTGTTCAATCCAACTTGAACATCACACACATACATTTACGTGTGTATATGTATAAATTATATACAAAGAAATGAAGTCATGATTAAATAGTTGACTCACTTTTCCCTGAAAATAGTAGAACAGAATGATTATTCAGGTTCATATATATATAATATTTATTCATTATTTTCAATGCATGAGTTAATAGATATGAAAACAATATATATTAACTTTCCGTCTTTTTCTCTTCGATTTATACTTTTTATTTTTCCTGGGCATGAATTTTTTTCTTAAAAAAAAAAAAAAAAAGAAACGAAAAGAAAGAAAAAAAGTAATGTATTTATCTCCAACAAAAGTGCAGTGTAAAAATGTTGTATATGCAGAAGTTGGTTGGTATTAGCAGGAAAGTTGTCGAGCGTAGAGGGAGATTGAGGTTGGAATAATATATATGTATACAAGTAAATGTAAAAAGAGTAGTGGAATATTTTAGGTTATGGTGGGGAATACTTGTGGACAAAGAGAGAGAAAAACTACTAGTGGTATTCTGGCATTCGTGTGGGCGAAGTGAAGAGTTATACACGACAATTAGTTGTGTACACTCGTGTGTGCGTGTATATATATAAATATAAATGTGTATAGGATGCGCGTGTGTATATGCATATGTGTATGTTTCGAATAACGCAAAGCCTCTCACATTTTATATGTCTAGTTCCGGTTACGGTCTTTTTTATATTTTCATCGACTGAACAACAAAAAAAAAAAAAATAAAAAATATATTCACCATTGCTATCGAGTGTACACGTTATACACAATTATATACACAATTCAAAGTTCAATGTTTCATTTTAGTTGAAAGTAGTCGCGGGATATTTTGAAGTGAATGAACCATTTGTTGCGCATTCTATAGTGATATATTTATGCATGTGTCAATTATTTTCTTTTTTTTTTTTGTTTTTTTTTTTGAATAAAATAATTTATTATTAATAATGTGGTATATGAAATTGTTGTAAATACAAATTTCGACTATGAAGGATAAAACTGAGTTTTGTGCAAGAATATCAATGTGACACCATTTTACTTTATATTTATATGTGAATAACCAGAGCAATGAAAATGAAAAATTACTCAGTAATAAAAGTATGAATAGTCTTCTGTACTATTGATGGGAATTGTTTCGTATCTCGATTCTTATCGAGAATCCATGAATATATATATATATATATGTATGATATATAAATTATATTAAATATATTTTGTGTTTATATGATTGAGTCACTCACGCCATAATGAGGGATAATCATTTGATTAATATAACATTGCGATAATGACAAATAATTGTTACTGGCGCAGAAGGGGCTTACTATCTTGGCAATACCACTGACAACAAACATTAAAGAATGACTCATAAGTTGATTTATAGGATACAATACAGTGGAATGCCACGGGGACCAATGATTGTCGATATATTATGTGAAAGTCTCGAGAAATATTGCAGTAAGACGTAAAAAGAAAAAAGAAAAAAAAAAACGAGGAAAGAGAAAAAAAAAGATTGAAAATGGATGTAAAACCTATTCCAAAACCACGGTCAATAATTACCGAGCGTCCAGTACCGGCGCCACGGAATCTCCAAGTGCCATTGTCACCAGCACCACCGCCACCGCCACCACCTCCACCACCACGTTCATTGAGTCCAAGTGAATCGAGTCAATCCGAAAAAAGCGATGATCGAAAATCAATCGAGTCACGTAGTTCGAATTCTGAGAAGAATTTATTCAAAAATCTTGGTACATCATCACGTCAATTGAAAGATGAAATATCAGTGAAGATGACGGTAAAGGGTAAGGCAATGATATCAAGTACACGAAATGCCAGCATTAGATTAGAAAAATCAGTAAAAAATTTATTAACGAGACGTCTCACTTCTTCTTCAAATCAGGATGATTATACAACGACTGTTACCACTGATGACAGTAAAAAAAATAATACGAAGGATGATGAGAGGTGTGTATCAATGCCAGCAGCGTGCAATGATATTTTTAGTTCAATTTCATTTTATAGTCCATTAAAAACAAATTTAAAAAGTATCAAAAATCAAATGGATTTAACTGAAATACGTTATAGTCCACCACCTCCAGTTTATCCACCTCCTCCACTTCCTGATGAATCCATATATGATGAGCTGCAGTCTGTTGTTTCCGGCAGCAGTAGATATGGAACATTATCCTCAACAGTCTCAGAACAATATGTTGACTTTCCCGATGCAAACAGTCTGCTCGATTATTCACAAAATCGTAACAGTGACTCGGATCAAAGTATTAATTTATCTGAAGTAAATTCAACGGTTCACGATACGCCTAAGAGACTCTCCAGATCTGATTCATGGACATTTTATGACTCAACTCCGGGAAAAATTATTGATAAAAATGAAGCTGCTGATGATTTAGTGACGATATCTAGTGTTGGAGAGGAAGAAATTGACTTGACATTGCGTACTTCATCACCAACAAATGTCAGTGTTATGTCTGTAACTAATTCACTATATGAAAATTGGATACCAAGTGCGTCAGGTCATGCCCATGACACTGGAATAAAAGATGATGTTAGACCGCAAAGTAAGTCGTTGTTATTTGAATTTGATCCATACGCAAAAACTGAAGAAAATGTTTATGGAAATTATGAAAACAATGATTTAATGTTATTGGAAGCTTTATTGGCAACTAGTGAATCGCCCAGCAGTGGTGGAAGTATGGTCGATTTGCGTGATCGTGATGAGGATATTATAGATGAAATTGATGATAATATTGATCAAGAACATAATAAAAATCATTCAGCACCACCTGCACCACCCAAGAGATTTGATTCTCTACCGAAAAATGAATACGACGAAGTGGAAATGGTTGAAAAACCAGAAAAGATAGTGGGTAAAAATCCGGCACTTTTACCAAAACTCGTTCATTTAGCAAGAAAAAAACAGCCTGCAGTACCACCACGTAAAACTTCGATAAAATCCAGTAATAGTTCCACGTATTGTACCAAAACAGATGAAACAACGACAAAAACTGGAAATATTGAAGAAACTTTGTCAAATGTTGTTAAACCAACAGACGAACGGAAAATATCAATGATGCAGAAATTAAAAAAATTACGCCACGATTCAACAGCTCATGTTCGTCCAAATGTCATAAATTTCATGAAGGGTACAAAATTATTAAAAAATCGTGAACACAATGACGTTAATAAAGTTAATAATATACCAACGAAAATGGAACGACCTAAAATATCATTGCAAGTAATACCAATTTGCCATCGAGGAATTGTTTATCGTGCTGGAGTTGGTATTGAGCGTACAAAAGATTTAGTAAAAAGAGCTGCAGTTTTATCTGATCAAACAATTTGTTTCTACGTTGATAAAGGAATGACGACATTGAAGGAAATAGTGCAGCTTGATAGTATACAGAGCGTTCATCTTTTGCAGGATGTCAAGTGAGTATAATAGCAATTGTTAATTGAAATTTATCATTATGAAAATAATTACCAGTCGGTTATAATTCATTATCAATTATACTACGATGGTAATGAAGAAAAAAAAAATGAAAAAAGAATCTGAAAAACAATTCATCAATGTAACATTAAACTTAGAAATCAAAAAACAAAATTATAAAACTGTTTGATTTTCTTTAGATTGATTTATCCAACGATTCCATATTAATTATAACTCTAAATATATATATATATATATATATATAATTTTTTTTTATTCGTTTGTTTATAGAACAGTTGATGGAGAAACAGTTCATTGTATAGCTATAAGTGGCGAAGGACGACCCAGTATTCATGTTTTTTACGCTAAAGGAATAACTGAACGTCGAATATGGGCACAAAGAATTCTCGAAGCTTTAACGCCAATTTTCCCGGCTAAATATTCATCAGAATTAACACGTGTCGGTTGGGCATATCTCAAGGTGAGTTATGTCATGCAGGTTTTAATTTGTGATTTATTCTTTTTTTTTTATATATTTAATTTAAATATTTTTTCATTTATTTCTATTCTACAATGAGAAATATATTAATCTCATCTTTGAAATCCAACGCTACATTTGAAATGAAGAGATAGATGATAAAGATGATTCAGTTACTTGTTGATTCACATGGAATAAAACTGAAAATATTTCTCATTTAATAATTATTTAAAAGAAAAAAAAAATAGAAAAAAAAAAACAATTTGATAAGAACACATAAATAATTATTTTATGTGTATGGTAAATTTAACTTGTGCGTATATTTAAAATTAAATAAATTCAAAGAATCACTCAAAAGAGATATATGAAATTTATTGAGCATATAAATAAATGAAATAAATTTAAAACATTTGATTAATTATCGTACGTTAAAAATAACTTTTATAATATTGAAATATTTAATTTTTCAATGATTCAGGTTGGAATTACTGGTCTGTGGTTTGCCGCTTGGGTACTACTTCAACAAAGAACATTAATTTATACGAAAAGTTTGGAACCTGTGGAGTTTGAACAGTTGGATTTACGTAAGGCACGCTGTATATGTAAGTAATATTATTTTTATAATAAATAATAATAAAAAATAAAAAAATAATAAAAATAAAAAATAGTTATTCAAGCACAAATAATATTGTTTATTAATAAACAATATCAACTGTCAAGTTAAAATTAGCTAACGAGATAGTTATTCAATATAAGAAATAAAAATATCAATACACATGTATATATTACAAGGGTATATATAATTTATTTAATGTTGATGTGTATTATATATTGTGATTATTATTTCACAATGCGTGAACTGGAATAACTTTTATATATATCATCGACACAACTTTACCGGATATTATTCTCTACGATTGTTACTATATCCTGGTCTAGTCTAACTTTTATCAATATTGAAAAAATAATATGTAAGCAAAATCAAACAATAGACTTTTTCTATTCATCCAATCACGTTTGCGTAGACAGTTTCTTTACTTATATTCATCTTGAAATATTTTTTTCAAATGATATTTCATTTGGACAGTAATATAATAGTACTCATGAATATTTTACGTAACAAGTTTGAAAAAAAAAAAAAAAAAAACAAACAAAAAATATTTTATTGATATTTTTTTTCTGTTTTTGATTGATTGAAATGCAGTATTGAGAGAGCAAGAAGGACCAATTTCTCAGTCTGGTAATATTCCAGTGGTTGTAGTAGACGCTGGAAACAGTGGAGCACTTCATATTGCTGCACCGGGTAGTCGTGAAGCTCCCGCTTGGCGTCATGCACTTTATCAAGCTGCTACAAATTGCGGACCGACATTGGATGAACAACAGCTTACGCAAGATGATGTTCCAGTCATTCTTGATAAATGTATTAATTTTATTTATGCACATGGTGAGTCAAATAATAAATAATGCGTTTAAAATTATATTATTCAGACAGACAATACAATGAATGAATAAAAAAAAAATAAATAAAATACAATATTATATGTTTGATCAATTGTCAAATCATAATAGAGACGTATAAAAAATAAAAATAAAAGAATTGACAGAGGAAAAAAACTGAGTAGAGAATTGAATGAGTCACATTGTGTGAACGGTAATAATTTAATTGGTGAAAATATAATTTTGGACCGGTGATGCTCCACTTTGCATATGTTTAACATTTATATTGGATATATATAATGATAATGGATGGAAAATAAATTATTACACTTCTTCTTCTTCTTCTATATTGAAATAAAAAAAATTTTTTGGTATACAAAAGAATTGTATATTATTTTTTAAATATTTATTAACATTAAAATTCCGTTTGTTTTTACATAATGACATTTTTATTCTTATATAGACGTATAAAAATAAATAAAATTAATAATGGACAGTGAAATAAAAGTGTAAATGTGTAAATACAATTGTGACAAGAAAAAAAAAAACAAATTGCAGTTCAGTAATTCGGTGTTTTTATTTTTTACAGGAATAATGTCTGAAGGAATATATAGAAAAGGTGGATCGAGCAGTGCCGTTGTTAGATTGCTTGAGGCTTTTAGGAAAGATGCGTGGGCGACACAGATCACACGAGGTTCTTACTCTGAACACGATGTGGCGACTGTGCTCAGAAGATTTCTCCGGGATTTGCCAGAGCCTCTTATACCACCTAATGTACATGATGCACTTTGTCGATCAACTGGTAAACTGATTTAATATAAATAATAAAAATATTTTTTTATTTTCAAACAATAAAATTATCAGTATATTAAAAACTGAATCTGAATACGCCTTTATAGTTTTCATTTCTATTAATAATAATAGTATAATTATCGATTTATTAGAAATTTAATCGGAAAATTTTTCGTCCTCATTTTCATTATTGATAATTGATTGATTGCTATACAGATCCAATAATTAAATAATAGAATATTAAATTCAATTAATTAATACCATACTAATTCATATATGTATAAATGTAAAAATGTGTAGGTGTATTTAGATAGTATACAATTATAATTTGTATTATTTTCTCAAGTGAATGTTGTATGTTAACCAGAGATGATTCATCCATTTCATGGCTGTTGCTCTCGTTTTTTTTTCTTTCTTTTTTTCCTGTTAATTTACCGTTTCACGATCAACACGAAAGAAAGGAGAAATATAAAAATACAAAGGGAAAATAAACATTGTATAATATATTTTTTCAATACTTTTCAGATATTTCAGATGACAATGAACGAGCAAATGCATATCGAAAAATTCTTTTGCCAATATTAAATCGAATATCTAAAGAGACGTTGCGTCGTATATTGGCACATCTTCATTGTCTAAGTCATCAGAGCTCGAGAAATTTAATGACAACGGAAAATATATCAGCAGTGTGGGGTCCAACATTGATGCATGCCGGTGGAAAAAGTGCTGAAGATTGGAATAGATCAGAAACACGAGTAGTCGGTGATTTAATTAAATTATATCCGCAATTGTATCAATTATCAACTGAAGATCTTGCTAAAGAGGCAAAAATACTTGAAGTACTTGAACGACATCATGCATCAAATAATGGATTACGTGGTGCACCATCTGGTGATTTAAAAATATGGATTTATTTATTCACAAGAGATGGAGAATGTGTCAATGTTACGGTAAAATTCATTCTATAAATTTAACTTTTTTTATTTATACACAAAATTTTAATAATTGTTTGAGATATTAATATTTATTTTTATTGAGCTATTTGATGAACAAGATTGATTTTTTTTTTTTAAATACATTATTTGATGACTATTTGTAGATTGGTCCGCATAAAAGTGCAGCAGATGTGTGTCAAGAGCTTGCGGAAAAGGCAAAAATTCCTGCACACGATCTTTGTCTTCAGGAATGTACATTGGCTGGTGCACTAGATCGTCCACTTCATCATGCAGAAAAAGTATTGGAGACAGTGGCTCGATGGGGTTACTGGGATCCCGATGATCGCAAAGATAATATTTTGATTTTGAAGAAAGACAGACTCTACAGAGACATTGTTCCACGGGTAATTTTTATTTATTTATTTATTTATTTATTTATTTATTTATTTATTTATATATTCTCATTGTGACTTGGTAATTCATTTTTTATTTTGCTTTGGAGCGTGTGAAATATCTCAACAGGTAATCATTAAATTTATACGTATAAAAGGGGTGAATATTTTTATTATATTTGAAAATGGGGTTGAAGATAATGTAAACTGGATAACTAATACGAATAAGAATGCGCCGCTTTATATCTATAGAATAAAATTAATGCCATTTAAAGTTGCCGGTAAACCGAAAACAGGATGTAGTTTAATTGGACATGACTGCGTAATGCAACGTCTTATATGCCATATTCACCCTGATGTTTATGAATTTTATTAATATAAATTATTATTTTCATCTTTTTATAGTATTAATATTTTATTTATTTATTCATGTATTGTCATACAGGTTAAACCACCGATGACTGTTTCGGGTGAATTGAAATTTGCCGATACTAAATCCAAGAATTTTAAAACTTATCTTTTTGAATTTAGTCAAGCAAAATTATGCTGCTATAAAGACAAAGCATGTGCTGTGAAACTTAATGAATGGAAAATTGAAGATATTATTTGGTATTTGGGTCATGAGCCTAAAAGAAATCCACAGATGGGGTAAAAATAAATTATCATTAACACAGATTTTTTTTATTACTTCAATTAAAATATATAATAAATATAGTATAAATTTTTTATTATTTTTTATTTATTTAGGTGGTCAATTACTTTTATTTTGAAAAATAAAAAGCCAACTAGATGTAAGGAAAGTCCATTTTTTGGCAATACATTGGCGGGTGCATCAGTTGTTGATCAATATCGATGGTTAGCGGCAATGCTATTTGGCGAATATCAATTAAATCTTTTACCGTCAGCCGTTAATTTGATGGATCCATGATGCGCGAGAATATTTTCTTTTTTTTTTTTTTTTCTTTTTTATACATTCATCGTGAATTAATTAATATTATATTTTATATTGAATGATTATGAACTAATATTTTATTTTTTACTTATAATGTAAAATTATATATATATTTTATCATATATAATTATAATTCAGTGAGTTTTTAATGTTCGATTCTTCCCTGAAATGTAAATTAAATCATATATGAATGATAAATCAAAAAGATAATAATATCAATTGCATAAAGTGATGATATATCGTTACTTTTTTTATTCTCAAATTATAATGAGGTGAAGAATACCAAAGAACTCTTTGGCAAATATAATTGATTTTTCTAACGGATTATCTGTGATTGGCAAAATAAAAACTAGGAAAACAATTGAGTATTATACAATAGATCTATACTATTTTATCGTAAAAAAGAAAAATATATAATATAGAAAAAAAAAAAAAGTGTCTTTATTATATTTTATAATCGTATATAATTCGAGCCATTGCCATTTTGCAAATTACTGTGCCGATATGTTAAATACTAATGAGCATTTATCTTACAAATATATATATTTTTTAACATTTGTTTCATTTTAGAGTCATTAATTCATTCATTATTGTTATATAAAACAAATAAAATTCACTTGATTCAATACATTCTTTCATTATTCACAATTTTAATCTAAAAATACTGAATCTCAAGGTGACTAAACCATTGCTTAATACTTCCACGTTATTTAAAAAAAAAAATTTTTTATGTTATAAGACTTATAATAAAAATAACATTGAATTTATTGTCATCGTTGTAAATTAGGATTATAAATTGGCCGTGAATTCAATCCATTCGTCAGTGATCTCATACTCGTTCGAACTTTAATATACTTGGGATGTTTGTCACGTGTAATCCAATGTAAATAACAATACCAACCGGCAATAATTGATCCAAATGCATTACAAGCAACGGAGAAAATAAGAAGAATTGTGAATATACCTTCGACATCTGGACAATTGAGATCGATGTATTTCAATACTGGCTCAGAAGGACTTGCCAATTCACTTCGTACACGACATGCACATGTTGCATTTCTAACTTGTGCCGGTGAACATTCAAGACCACTCAATTTTATGAGATGAATTGTCGATGTAATAAATGCAGCAAGGGAAGTTAATGTTGCCAATACCGTTAAGAGAACACTAATTATTTTTGTTGATGTAAGACAAAATCCTGGATTCATTCCTGGATACTCTTTTTTGAAACAACATAGCAAACATATTCCAAAACTCCCAGAGAGAAATAACTGTGGAATATAATAAAAAATTATGTTAAATAATATTGTGACCAGACAATATCATATGTTATATTATATTATTGAAGATTATATACATACTGGCATTCCACTCCAGAATGGCTTGTCTATAAATGATAAATTTGGGGTCCATAAAAGCAAACAAAGTGACATTGATGTTATAACAATACCAACGATAGTTTGCAGCACTGCCAGAGTACGTGCCAGTTTGCGATGTCGGAGAAGTGGTGGTCTGGACTTCCTGGAAACTGTAAATAACAAAAAATTTTAATTTAAACAAAAAAAAAAAAAAGAGATGAGATTATAATCGGATTTTCAGTTTTTGGGCAACGCGTGTCACGTTTGACTGAACTTGTAAATTGTATTTGTCCCCTCTTCGGTGTATTTTGTGGGTGACAATTCAATATTCACGCATGAATAAATGCGTAAAGGTATGAATCACACTTGGGTAGGAAGAAAAAAAATCTGAGTCAGATCTATGACACTCACAGAATAGTGACAAATTATGGATAAATATTTTCAACAGAAGAGTGAATGTCCTTGAAAAAATAAAAAGGCATATCTCAGAATTATGTAAATTAAGTGATTCGACAATCATTAGAATGTGATTAAATAAATGATTTATTTCATCATTGTTTATAATTTGATTATTTTTGTATAAATAAAAAAAAGTATCAATGAATTATATAAAATACATTTGTTGGATATAAACAAAAAAAAAGAGTGCAGAATTCGTGAATTAATTATGATTACTGACGGTAAATATGACGAAATGTATGCAAATTTGGAGCTTCTATATAAATATATTTATAGAATTTTCAGCGAATTTATTTGATGGGAATGTTTGAGTGCATATGCGCTTGCATTTTTTTTTTTTCCCCATCTCAATTCCTTAGAAATATTATAGAAATAGAGTAAAACTAGTTTTGAGCCAGTATAAAAATATACGTATTTTTAGTATCGAACGTATGATTTTTCTGTTGAATATGAATATTTAGTTTTATTGAAAATAAAAATGATCAGTGATAAACTTTTTTTCCTTTCACAATCATATAAAATATAAAATTGAAAAAGGTTTTTTTTTTTTTTTTTTTTTCAATTTCACAACTGGAATTTTTATTTTTATACGGAAATATAAATGAGACTCAATGATATGAACTCTGCATATCAATTACTTCTTCGTAATAGATTGAGCACGCGTGAAGCGATGAATAAAAAAATTTGTAATAAAAAAAAAAATGATATACGCAATCGGAAGATATTTCTCAATACATTACAATTTATTCTTAGTTGGGACAAAAAATCAATTACAATTTATTCTTAGTTGGGACAAAAAATCAATTATAATTAATTTTTAAACTCTGCATTGTTAATTAATTTGATAATTTAATATTGAAAAATATATAGAATAGAGAAAAAAAATCTGATGACCTTGAATTATTTGTACCATTTCTATAACGAAAAAAAAAAAAATAATAATAATAATGACATATTTAATTTTCCTCAATATTTATGCAAAAAGTGTAATTAAATGTTGATAATAATTTAATTTTTTCATGATAAAAATCATTACTTGAATGTGATTCAATTAAATTATCCTTTATGTATACATGATTAATTATCACGTTATTTTTGCTTTTATTTAAATTTTATTTTGAATAAATAAATGAAAATGTGTACTTTACACATTGATATCAATAAAATTACATACATTAAAAATAAACGAATAAGACAGTTGGAATTATTATATCAATATTCATAACTAACTTCATCTTTAAATCACTTGAAAATAAAGAAAAAAGTTTTGAAAAATATCTAGAAGATATTTGTATAGCAACTTGATCAGAGAGGGAAAAAAAAGGAATACCTATACATATCAAGAATGCAAATATAATTGTTCCAACAGTGAATTTTCAATTATTATATTTATAATTAAAAAGTATTGAAAATAATATGGAATCAATATAAATTATTAAATTTCATGAAATATTCAATGTATTGCAGAATTATTGCGCAATAAATTTAATGACTCACTTGTACCGTGACGATGCATGACAATCATTCGACTATGTCGTAGGGAACTTCGAGTTGGCGTGTGTCTTCCAGATATTTGTGATGCAGCAAGATTAACAGGAACAGTTGTTGACAGGCAATTAGCCATTGACGGTGCCTTGTCAATATCTTTTTCACCTCTTTCTTTATCCCCTGTAAAATAAATTACGAATAATTATAATAAATTAATTAATAATAAATGAAGTAGAGTAAATTAAAAAATGTACAATTATATTCTATAAAGTTAACCTTGAATATTTGATATTGTTCCTGCACTTTCTAAATTATTCAATTGATTATTATTGTCCAAGAATTGCGGTGCCGTTGGACTTGTCATTTGTTTCAAATCACTGACACTCATTGTAGCTGTCACGCAGGAAGATATTGCTGACGTGTCCTGCATCAATAATAATTCTTTATTTACATTTATTTCATTCACTAAAACTAAAAAATTATAATATCAACTATAATACAAAAACTACAATTTATTTCTTCATCTTTTTTTTCTACCAAAAAAATATCAATGAATAATAAAACAATATCATACTCGCGAAATATTTCTAAATAACTTTATAGTTGTATATCATCTAGATTCTAGAAGAAAGACAATTTTTCTTCATGATGAACAAAACGATAAAAATAAACGGGTGTTATTAATAAATTTTATAAAGTAGAAAATGAAAATGAATAAATACACGTATTACTATTCAAAAACCAACCTTAAAATTGTCATAATAACTGACAGGTCGGTTTCTACCGTTGCACTGACCATTCTCATTCTGTTGTTGTTGATGCACCCGATGTGTGCCCAAGTCATTATCATCATCATCCTCATCATTATCATCATCATCGCCCGCAACGCCGTAACTTGAATGCGTGCGCATATCTACCGGCATTCTTTAGTCTCGTGCTTCCGGTATGTGTTTGTATGCGACTGTATATGAATGTATATATATATATATATATATATTTTTTTTTGTTTTCAAATTTTTTTTATCCCTCTCTTCACGAACAATTCCAGCTGTCTACCAATAAATGGATAAAAAACAAATATTAATGAAATGATGAAATTTATGATAAATTAAAAAAAAAAAAAAAACACTTGTGACAATTTACGTGAGGAAATGGCCGACACCAATGAAGTTGGATTAATTAAGAAATGACTTATTTCCATGTTGAACAACTGTGGCAAATACATAGGTAGGTCACGCATTGTGCGAATATATTGCCATACATGTTTCTTTTTTTTTTTTTTTTCTCTCTCCCGCCTTCTCATTCCCTCTCTATATTATTACGCAACATTTATCGTTTACTGGCATAGAACGAATGCCAAAGCGTGAAAGTAATCGGCTACAAGTAAAAATAAATATTAAAGAAAAATTCTGACGAAAACATTTGAGAATGATCAAATTTTCATAAAAAAATAAAAAAGAAAAAAAAAAAAAATTCTACACAGGTATAATATTAATTTTTTATAATATAATGGACGAGTATATTACGTACTAAAAATAATGAAAAATCATCTAAAGTTTGAAAATAAAAAAATTAAAAATTAATTAGCGATGACAAATGAGAATAAATAATTTGCGGGGAAGAAAAAAAAAAAAAAAAAAAAAATTTTTTTTCACACATTTTATTTTTCATATTTAATATATTATCATGCAAACACTAATGAAGATGTGAGTATAATTTAATTAACATTAATTAATAAGCGAGTGTCTTCATGTGCGAATTTATAGATATTCAACAAATAATTTCATGTGTGTCTGGCAATTTTTTCAAATATTTTCATGTAAAATAAATAAATAAATAAATAAATAAATAAATAAGTGAATAAATAGATAAATTATTATAAAAAAGGAAAAAATATAGAGAAGAAAAAAACGATATTCGAAATTGTTTTAGGCATAATTCAATTTGTGAGAGACATAAATAAAAATGTGTAGGTGTTCTGGATATGAAATCTATAATTATATATATATATATATATATATATTCAAAAATATATGTTTAAATATATATAATGTCTTGTATGATAATATTATCTTTGTCAAAAAAAGAAAAAAAACACAAAATCATAGACAATAATTATAAACTTTGCAGTCACCGTGACAAGTGCAGATTTAATGGCAGAAAAGAAAAGTATAAAATTTAAAAAAAAAAAAAAATCCTCAATTCAATTCACCACAAAAAAAAAAAATAATACAAAATAAATAAATAAAAAATAAAAATAAAAAAAATAATAAAATAAAATAAATAATAAATAATATTATGAATATAAAAATAAAAAATATCAGAAAATAAATTTTTCAATAATGATATGAGTGATACAAACGTGTGTATACGTCGCGTTACGTCGCACTGTGACAACTGAATCTGCAACAAGACGTTCCGTTCACCGATGACGCCTCTCTGTAGTAGACGCCCCACCAGGAGACAAACCCAGGAATGTGGATGTGTATAAGTATCTTTTACAATATATATATATATATGTATATGTTTACATACACGCCTGTGTGACCTGTGTCTTCAAAGAACTCATGCCGATATCCATTGGCACGATATTGTATATAACAGCGAATCTCAAACGGGCGTGTGCGTGATAAACGTCACACTTTAACTCTTAAAATACATAATGTAATTTTTTATACGTGAGCGTGTTAAAAACGTGAAAAATGAAAATAATAATAAATAAATAAATAAATAACAAACAAAAAAAATACTCATCGATCAGTTTAATAGTTACACTTAACAATTGGACCACGTGCGTGACTATTATATAGATCACGTTTTATTTTATTTATTATTGTTATATATATATATATATATATTTTTTTTTTTTTTTCAATAGAAAATTGATGACTGTCACGGTGGAAGAGTCGGTTAGTGAGGGAGAGACATTTTGTTCCTTTATTATTTTTTTTTTCATTCGGTTTCACTCTCCTACTCTTTTTGACAATGAATACTAAAAATCAAGGATATTATTTTATTATTTATTTATTTATTTATTTATTTATTTATTATTATTAATATTTTTTGTTTTTATATAACTTCATTCATGATATCGTGATATTGTTATTTGTTTATGTTAAAGTGAGAACCGCTGTTTGTTACTTTCACAAAGTCTGAGCAATTCAAAACTACCATAAAATTGATAAAATAAAAACACAGATGGTTGAATGGTTTACGTATTGGCAATAAATATATAATATTATGTTTTTGATTTTTTATTTATTATTATTTTTTTTTTTTTTCGTTTTTTCCAGGAGAAGTGGAAATTTTTGTATCAGTGTCCATTGATGATTGTATATGTGCGTGTTTTAAAAAAAAAAAATTTTTTTATTTATCTCGAATAATTTGTAAAAATAATTTGTAAAAAAAATTTTTTTATATACCATGTAAACGATAAATTGTGAATATATCTTCTATTTCTTCATTGATAATACTCAATTGCTTTTTTCTTCTTTTTTCTCCTTCACTTTGAATGCCCATTTATATTAAATAATTGAAATATATTATATGTATTTTTTCAAATATATATATATATATATAATATTAATGTTATGGGTGTTAAACAAACAAACAAACAAAAATAATCATAATATTGGATGTTAAAAAGAAACTGGCGCAATCAAAAATGAAAATATTATGATTGTGGGCAATCAGTTTATGTACGGGAATCTAATGTGAGTTTGTGCAAATTTTATGTGTTATATGGTATATATGATATATATGTCATCAGTGTTGAGATTTACGAAGTGTAGGGCAAAACGTTGCATTATTGTCATAAAATGATTAAGAAAAAATTAAACAATGATTCAGATATTTTGTGATATGAATTCAGAAATTCATGGGATAAATGAACAATATTCAAATTTTTATTTTATTATTTTTGATTAATCTTTAAAGATAGAAATTGTTATACATTTGGTATTGATATTGAGAAAGTCAATACGAACATAACCTGTTATAATCGGCGACATCCGAGGTAGTATCGTTTATTATTTGTATACTCATTGAAATTTACGTTACTGTGAGTCATTGTATCATTTACTAATCTTATTTATTATGTTATCGCTGAATAACTTCATAATTCATTTGTAACGTTTTACAGCAATAATTTACTGTATTATTATTATTTTTTATTTAATAAATGGATGTGTATAAATAAAAGTGAATAATGATTAGATATTGGTGAATTTCATCAATGAAATTTCATATTGCATATAAAATTGTTGATTAAACGTGTGGGATTAAATATTTAGCGTGTGGAAATCAGTGGGAATGGGAAATTGTTTGTGTAAAAATAGCGAAGAGGAACAAGAGGTTACCAATGAATCGTGTGATGATGTAGACATACAAAATACAATATTTCCTGATAATTGCAATGACAGCGAGGGTTGTGAGCCGTTGAGTTTCAGATTTCCAACGTCGGAAAACGTTGATAAGTTAGTTCTTGAAACCTTAGGAGTCATTGGTGGACTAGTGGACAAGTGAGTGCAAAGAAAAAAAATGTTTTTTCTTTGTTTGTTTATGATATCAATGTACATGTACATATCATGAATATAAAACTAATTTTGATTGTCAGCAGTGAACAGGAACCACCACCAGCTATGCTTAAACTCCATGCAATTGCTGATAAAGAAGAAGGATGGATAGAAGTGGTTACATCAATGGTGAATGTTATACCCATGTCCAGTCCTCTGGGGCCATCAGTCATTACTCTTTTACTTGATGACTGTCCACTACCTTCCAAGGTAAATAAACAAAATATTTATTACAATTAACTTCAAATATTATAAATAATAATTTCTATAATCGTATAAATCAAATTTTTATCCATAGGATACGGTTTTAAAATTATCTCAGATGTTCTTTATGGCACAATCCTGGGAAATCACTGGTAAAGTACAAGTAAATGTTACTCAACAGAGAAATATTTGTTTAGTACTTGGTTGTATTGCCGAAAAATTAGCTGGTCCAAGTAGTATAGCTGTTTTATCAAAACGAACTCTAAATTGTCTCGTGGATAACCTCAAAGTAAGTGTAGAACCATATGTGGTTCTATATTCATTAATAGCTCTAGAAAAATTTGCTCAGACAAGTGAAAATAAATTAACTATACAAAAAAGACTATTAGAAGAGAAAGAGCATCCATTGTTAATATTAGAAAAATGGGCATCAGATGAAAGTGACTATGTACGACGTCAAGTTGGTTTTTCTGCTCAATGGTGCTTGGATAATTTATGTAAGTTCTATAGAAACACCATGTATAATCATATCGACACTAATTATAATGATTATTACAGTTTTGATAGAAAACAGGAAATATTCTCATAACACAGTTGATTTGACTGGTATAAATGTGATGTTAAATACAAAGGACGTAAGCGAGTACCTGAAAATTTCGCCCAATGGTTTAGAAGCACGCTGTGATGCATATTCATTTGAAAGTGTTCGATGTACATTTCAAGTTGACACTGGTGTTTGGTATTATGAAACTCTCATTATGACGACGGGAGTTATGCAAATTGGTTGGGCAACGAAAAACAGTAATTTTTTAAATCATGTAAGTTTTTATTTCAATTGAAATATTTTTTTCCAGTGTTTTTATTGATATATATATATATATATATGTCGTGATAAATTTATTATTTAAGGAGGGTTATGGTATTGGTGATGATAAATATTCACTGTCTTGTGATGGTTGTCGAAGACTTATATGGTATAATGCACGAAGTGAAAAATATTACGATCGTCCACCGTGGAAAGCAGGCGATATTCTTGGTTGTCTTCTTGATTTGAATAAATTCCAAATAATATTTTCAATTAATGGAGTGCCGCTGAAACCTTGTGTTGAAGTATTTAAAACAGCGAGATCTGGATTTTTTGCTGCCGCCAGTTTCATGTCATTTCAACAGTGTCTTTTCAATTTTGGAAGCAGACCTTTCAAATATCCACCAATCGATCGTGATTTTCAAAAATTCAATGATCATGCAACATTAAAACCAGAAGACAAAATTGTATTACCGCGACATATATATCTAGATCAATTAAGGAAACTTAGTGTTAGAGAAGATTCTTGTACCTTGTGCTACGATCAAAAGGCATCGGTAAGGTTATTACCATGCGATCATCGGTAAGTTTCAATTTCAATATTTCATTTTGTTAATCTTAAAATTTTAAAAATTACACATGAAGGAATTTTTTCTTTTTTTTCTTAATTTTAGAGGATTTTGCCAAACGTGCCCAAGACAATTGGTAGAATGTCCTATGTGCCGAGCGACAATTAAGGAAGTTGCTGTGGAATTGGATAATGTGTGACGATGATAATATCGAAATAGTGTTTAAGTCACAATACAATCAATATTTCCATTATTTTTTACTTTTCATCGCGTAATTGTAAAAAAAACGTATTGAAATCGTCCAAAATTTGGCCTTAGATAATTTTGAATTGCTCTTAAATTTTCGATGTTGTTCAATTAAAAGATATTGATTGAAAAATCTGGAATGTTGTGCGCAGTAGATAACATCGGAAAAATAAGAAATTCATGTTTCATTTGAATTCAAGCAATTCATATGATAAACAAACGTGATGAGAAAAAAAAAAAAAAAAAAAAAGTGTCCACTACCTATCAGGATTATTTATCATTGCTTTTTTTTTTTGTTTTCAAGTAAATGCAACTGAGTACACATCACTCGCGCATACACATACTTGCATAGGATAATTATTCTTTCAATTCTAAAGAGGATATACCAGAGAGATATGTAACATGTTATTAAATATTAGCATATTTTTCCAGTCTAAAAATAATCATGTGCATTCCTATTTTATTTTTCTTTGTCCCATAGAAAGCAGTATTTTGAAAAATTAAATATAAATGTGGATGATAAGTATTGATAATTGATGACGAAAAGAGAAATTGAGATAAAGAAGAGCAATAGATTTAAAGAATTATTTATGAACGTTTATTGTTCCCTATTGACTGACTTTGTTGCATTATTACATAAAACTGTATTAGTCATATCTTCTCTAGATAATGATTATATTTAACGAGGTTGATGATTGCTTTCAATGGAATGAGAGTGAAGAGAGTCCCTACTCTAATGCATAGAAATAGGAGAGGTTCTCATTCTGTGGATCCGCGTCGAAAATAATTTTAATATTATTTAATTAATTATTGAAGAATAAAAACTTATAATTTTATTTATTATTTATTTATATTATTATTATTATTATTATTTTTCATATAAATGATACCTTAAATGATGAAAAATATTTCAAATATAATTCAAATAATAAACAAAAAATTAATTTTATATATTAGATAAAATTGAGCGTTATGAAACATTATCGTAATGGCTCATTTTATTTTTTATTCAAATCAATTTTTCCGAAACTAAGTAAACAATATCCTTTAAACAAAATATAATTATTCAAAAATGTTTTATCAATTATATAATCCAATAATTGTAATCAATTAAAAAAATCAAACAAATTTTCAAACTCAATTCTCATAAGAGTTCACGTATAAATGTCAAACTTTGGAAATGAGTCAGATTAAAGTATTGAAATTTAACAAGTAACTACAAATCCGATTGCGATTGATATCGTGTAAAAATTTCAACTGTATCTCACCACTTTTATTTCAATCATCAACTTCGTTAAATCCGAATATTCTTTGAAATCGGAGACGAAAAATATAGAAAAAAAAAAAAAAAAGAGAATACTTGATATAATATCTAACGTTGAAATATTTTGCATTTATTTATTTAATTTTCGAATATTTATTTCAAAAATCATTTAATATTTCATTCCTCATTCGTTTCGAAAGATTTTTTTGGTTTACTCTCAAAAAATATTTTTTTCACTAGACCTGTCTTGATGTATGAATATTCAGTTCAAATAATTATTTACATATATATAATATAATATTCGTGAGAGGATATATATAACAAAAACAAAAGTATAAAATATTATGAAAATTTTTTTCAACTTTTAATTTACAAATATCAAATGTTTTTCTTGTAATAAAAAAACAAAAAAACAAAAAAACAAAAAAAAATTGCAGAATCAGAGTATTGTTATATGGATGAGAGAGATAATCTATTTTAATAAAATTATTATAAATGTTATTAATTTATTTGATGACTCAATTAATAATGAGCTCAATAAAAACCACACAAATTGCAAGATCATTTTTTTTTTTTTCTGTAGATGCAACTCTTTAATCTACAGTAGACGATTTAATAATAATAAAGCAACTAATGTTTTTATATTATAAATGGCATACCAAGTATTCATTAGAGACTGAAAATTCTGTCATACTTTTAATACATTGAACATTATACCACAATCCGCCTCCGTAATGTAATACATATAAAATTCATTTGTGATTTAATTGCTGTCAAATTTATATTTCAAATCAATGAAAGAAAATAAATATATTAAATATAGTGTACACTGATCTGATTTCCATTGGTTGACACTTCTTCACTGTGATGCAATAAGTAATTCGTTAATTATACCAAATAGTGTTAATAACGTTCTGTAACTTTGAAAAAATTCATGTGAATATTTCCACTGAGCTGGTTACTTATAATTTATTATATTATAAAGTATAAATTGTTTATCTCAATGTGTGATTTTTCAAAATCGCAATGTGTGATTTGGAGCATAAAAATTTGCATACGATAAAATGGGTATTGAATTTGTATCGATAACTGATATCACTTATTATTAATGAATTTATAGCTGTTTTGAATATTGAAATTTTTCTTTGATCAAATAGATGAAAAAAATTCAAAAATCAATTGATTTGAGAACAAAAAAGTACAATATTATATGTATTTGGGAATATTTTCAAGTATCCTCACATTTCACAAAGTGCCATGTTGAATTGGAATGTGTGATGATTTGTGGGTAAGTGAATATTATCTAATGTTTGTTTATTTATGTAATATTATATTATCAAGACAATATAAGATAATAAAACATATTTATGTATACATCCTCGACAGAGTGCAAATAAATATCAAGCATTTACCATTTAAATATTAATGGTCAAAAAGTAGGACAGCTCTCAGTAAAAATTACTACAATTGCATCGTATTATTTGAATAAATTTAAATAAATATAATCTAAATAAAAAAAAAATGATTTTTTTATTTATTTTCTAAGAAACGAAATAAAAAAATTATTATTTCTCATATTGACACTTGCATTCATACTCACTCGCAAACAAACACATCATACTCGTTTTTATTTTTTTGAAAATTGTTTATCTTACAGTTATTTAATTAAATAATTAATTAATTTGAAACTATTCATTGATAACATTGATAAATAAAATCACTAGTCTTGTTATACATAGAATATTATATATAAATATGTTATATAAAATATTTGAAGCGTAACTTTGGATGAATTTGAGGATATTACTATTAATATTAAAGCTCATGATGTAATCCATTAAACATTGATATTGAAAAATTTCATCACATTAGAAAATTAACAACTGTTTGAATGGATTAATAATATTCACATGAAAAATATACCACGTCAATTGTTGATTATTGTTCAGATTTACGTTACACGGTCAACATTGATTTTCAAATTATTGAGATTTCAATTTATCCTCGAGGTTTTTTGTTTGTTTTTGTTTTTTTTTTCCCTCTTATAAAATATTCATGCATTTTTTTCACCTCAGGATAACAAACAAAAAATATCAATTCGTAAAATCTAAAAACATAATAACTGGTTATGATGAAAATGCTTATGTAGCAGTTTCATCATTGATTGCGGTCTCGTGGATCCCGTATGCGGGGATCCACGCGCGTTCCTATGTATTCGCTGTATCATAACTCTTGTAAGTGTGAGCGGATCTTTTGCTCTTGACTGTACAAAATAATATCATACTGGTGACAAGGCCAAATAGTTGTAAAAATCCAATTACTAATCCAACTGTACCCAATACGTGAAGTCTTGTCACCATCCACATTTGTATTGCTGATATACAACCATCTTTATACCAAAGTTCTTTGTTACGTCCTTCAGGATCTAGACGACCGCAATATCTTTCACGTTTAATGCAACATGAATCAGGCACTCGATCTTCTAATGGCCAAGCATCAATTTGAAACCAATCAGTGTAATCTCTCACTCCGCAACAATGTAACTGGTATTCCAAATTGTTTGTGAATTAAAATTTTTTATTGTTTTTTGAGAAAATTAAAAAATTAAAAAAACAATGAAAATTCACTGTTAAATGGATTACTTACTCCCTGATGAATGTGATCCCACAGTGCGGGGAGAGTACCAGGTTCTCTTGTAATGTTGTAGTGATTATGAATACCAAATAGAAGTTCATCCTTCAAAGTCCGACTAACATGTTCTCGGAAAACAAATGCCAATGTTCCAATCATAAATTCAGCCACAAATAAAATTATTACCAAACTGAAATACTGCAATAACAAAGTGATTATAAATAAATATTATTTCGAATTAAATAGGATAGAAAAAACAAAAAACAATTGATTCAAAATATACGAACTGTTATGAGCATAAATCTTGATTGGAACCAGGCGCCACAACAACCAAAAAATGCAACAACAAAAGTCACACATCCGATTACAAGTGTAAATGAGTCTATCGATGCAAAACTATATTGCGGTACAAGATTATTAGCTAATCCGGAATTTGTTAAACGTAGCCAAAGAATAACCCCAAGTAATCCACTTGCGCTTAACTGCGAAGTAACAAAAAAAAAAAATATGAATATTAGATTAATTTACATTTACATTTCAACTCTTTCTTCATTTTACATTTTAATCACGTAAAATATAGACACAAAGTTGATTTAAATCTTGATTTGTTTCTTTATTTTTTGGTTATTTATAATGTTAATTACCCAGATGAGCACATTGAGCGAGCAGAAAACGTGCCTAATGCACGTATATCCTGTACGACCCATAACACCTTGAAAATATTGATAGAGTAGAGACTCCAATAATTCCTGTAAGTATATAAATTTGCATATTTGTAAAATATATGATATTATTATTATTCATGAATAATTATGAAATCGAAGAAGATATAATGAAGAAAGTATTCTCAACACCTACACAAATGTTTGTGATTAGTGAAAGTGTATGTGTATATTCCTACATATTATCAAGCTAATTCGCCTCAGCTGTATTTTTTTTTTTTTTTTTTGCTCATGGTAAAAAGTGTTCGTCTATCATGGACGTAAACGGTAATACGACTTCTGTCAGCTGAGATAAATATGCCGTTGTAACTTGGTTCAAGTGTGTGGGTCTTACTTGAGGTCTTGGCAGGTCTTGTAACGGTACATGGAGCAAACTCTTCCCACCTACACTATTTTCATAGTTACATTATCATCATATGTGTACTATCCACATATATATGTATAAAAACAAGTATTTATCAATTGTATTTAATCGTAATGACAAATTTACTGAGCTAGTGGGAATTTTTTCTTTCATTATATAGTGCATTTTATTAACTAAAAATTTTATAGGTTAGAAAAAAAAAAAATTTTTTTTTTCTTCTCTATAATTTAATGTCAAGTTGTTGATTACATTGATGTAAATTGAAATTGCTATGGTCCTTTCTAAAAAAAAGAAAAACATAAAATATACATGAGACACTTTGTGAAAGCGCTTTCAGTTGTAAAGTAGCACTCGTACCATAGTCTGTGTATATCACAACTCAAAGATGGTACATAGCTAGCGGTAAATCATCATTGACATTTTACTCACGTAGTAAGAGTAACAAAAAAATTAAAAAAACGATTCGACATTTTTTTTGTTATTATTGTTTTATGGTATTTTTCATGAAAAATGTACGTACAGAAGGTCGATATACACATAATACCAGTATAGTCATATGTTATGATACATGGACTCACTGGGTTACCCCTCACTTCCTGCCAATTGCCGGTAATTTTAAATCATCTACGAACCCCACACATAACGCCTCGCTGTTCATCCTTCCATTCGTTTATTATTGTGTCGACCCGATTCATCGAATATATCGCGCAAATTAACGTGTCCTATTATGAAATAAATCTTTGCATATAGTTATATTTTATTATTTTTTTTTAAATTCCCACGCATCTTAAATATCCTTGTGTTTTGCAATAAAAATGAAAAAAAAAAAAAAAATAATAATAATAATAATAAATGTACAAAAATTATTACTCACACCTTTTTAACTCAATTGAAGAAATAAGAATGAAAAAATTAATAATTTAATTTTTTCATTGTTTAATTAATTAAATTAATTAATTATTTCTGTGTAAATTGTTGACATTATTCAATATGTGTGATAGTTTTATTGTGAATAATTGTAAATTATAAATATTAAATGTAAATAATTGAAATAATTTGTGTAATATTGTGAAATTGAAAAAAACAAAAATTCACGAAATTTATTTATTATTTATTAGTTTTTTTGTTTTTTGTTTTTTGTTTTTTTTTTTTTTTTCAAATGAAAAATATAGAGAAAAAAAAAGTAAATATACACATGAATTATTTATTAATTATTATCTTTATTATTATTATTTTTTTTCTTTACTTTTTTCGTTCCCGTTGCTTTGTATTTATAAAATAGGGTACGGAATATATATATAGTATTAAATGTATGATATGCCGATTCTGTAGAATATCACGTAGTGAATGCTATTATAAGACCTCACCTCTCATTGCAACTATAGAAATGGACGACGATTAAAATTGTTTATGAGCACGTTATAATATTATGTAAACTTATAAACGATAGAAGAAAGAAGAAAGAGAATTTTTTTTTTTCTTCTTCTTCTTCTTCTTCTCTTTACCGTAATTTTATTATATTTATTTTGAAACAATAACCTGAATAAATACCCAATATAGAATAATTTTATTTATTATTTCATCATATATGAATTTTTTTTATTGAACAAATCGCTTTAAATCGATTATTTTTTTCTATTATGATATTTCAAAAATTTTGTTCTCCTACATTTTCTACTTGATAACAATTTATTATTTATTATTATAAATTTATCTTACTGCAATAAATTTAATAAAATCCTATTAATCACACTCAATCTATTTTTATCTATTTATTTATTTATTTATTTATTTATTATTATTATTATTATTATTATTATTATTATTATTAATGCACGTGTGTATATTAAATGGAGGAATTTTGTGGAGAATAAATATCACGATGATTTGTTATGATTGAAATATGAAAGTTTGTCTTACCTCAATGAAATCAATGAAAAAACAAAATGAAACAAAATAAAATATATATAATATATTTATATATAATGAAAATTATTGTGTGTTTATTTAAATTATATGACACAAATTATTATAAACAAAAATACCTAAAAATCAGCACGAAGTCGTGCGAGTATAGCAGCAAGTCGTAGACTGACAGGCGGCTCTTTTAAAACAAATATCGTTCGAATCCTTCGCTCGATCAACTGAATCCATAAATTTAAGCGCGATTTATCATACAACTAGCGCCATCTTAACGGTTGTTATTATCAACTTTTTAACTCAATGTGAGGATTATCGACAATAATAAAAAATACAGTGCGATGAAGAAGTGATTTATTTATATTGACATAATTGTACAAATGTAATTGTAGATTATTAAAATTAAATTGTGTTTATTTCACAATAAATTCCATTGATAAATATTAAATAAACAAATAAACAAAAAAATTATTAATATAAAGTAGAAGGATGAGATTTTTTTTGTTTTAATTAAAAATATCAATATATTTAATCTTTCTTTCGCAATTTTCGTGATGATTCTTCCATAGACTCGAACCACAATTTAAGTTCTTTGGTTAATTCGGGACATTGAGCCTCAGGCTCAATTGATTTAATTATTTCAGATACCGGTACTTTTAAATTCGTTACTGTTTGCTTACTCAAACAAACCGCACGTACAAAATTATCTGTTAAACTGATAAATTCATGTTCAAGATAAAAATTTTTTTCTTCCCAATAAACGAGGCGCGTTGTGATTTTATACAGAGTGAAAATAGGAAGTGCACGTCTGTAACGTATTAGTGAAGCTCCTTGAACTGATCCCCCACCTCTTTTCACAACTTCTCCATATATTCCTGATCGATCGTAATAACTGAAGCGAGCAAAGTCCAAATCTCTTAAGTACCTGGCATTGTTCATGTGTTTGAGGAAAATATCAACATCCTGTGTCGTACAAATACCTGAAATGAACATTGAATATTAATCATATAATCAAATAAATATAAAATTTTAATTGAATTTATCTTTTCTTGTTTTTTTATACTTTCAATGAAAATGGAAACTCAACAAAAGCAAAATGAAAATAATTAATTTTTTTTATATAAATCAGTTCAATACAAAAAAAAAAAAAAAATAGCCACAACAAAATATTTAATAAGTTTTTTTTTTCATCTACTTTTTTCAAGTAATTAATCAAAAATCTATTTCTAAAAACAAAAAAATAAGGAGAAAAAAAAAACCGTTAATCAATTCAGTTATATATGTATAATCCATATCCATGGATTTATTGTGCATCAAGTGAAAAAAATCACAGGAAAATTCCAATTCAACATTTGCTCTTGAAATGATT